>OVBJ01001756.1:0-24388 GCA_900406535.1 Noccaea bulbosa | reverse complement strand
GGCATCTGAGCAACCGGTTCGACGATTTGTGGCTTATTGGCTTTTCTTTCTTTCTTTTGTCTTTGAGCTTTGACTCTAACCGTTTATGTTAAACCGAATAAAAAAGTCGGTTTCTCAACTCTAACCGGCTTATAAGCCGGGTTATTGTGATGTCGAATTTATGGGCCTAGCTAGAGCCCATTTCAAAACCACTGATCCGACCCGATTACTGTTAAACCCGTTTGTTCCGACCACCCGATTCGATCCGTTTATTTCTGATGCCGCCATCTTAAGAAATAAAACCTTGAAATTTAGGGGAAAAAAGAAATAATTTTCTTCTTCTTCATCTCACACAGGCATAAAACCTTTCTCTTGCAGCCGTTTCTTGCATTCATCTATTCAATTTCGATTTTCGATTGATATCTTATCTCCTGTAAACGGATATCTCTTTTATTTCGTAACGCGATGAATCGCGACGGCCTGTACGAGGCGGATGACGATGATGAGGATGAAGAAGAAGACGATTTCGGTGAAGATCTCGAAGAGTTAAGACGTGCCTGTATGGTTTCAAACGCCAATTCCGATGAAGTTATCGCAAAAACCGGTTCTGCTGGACCGGATGGAGGCGGCGGCGGCGGCGGAGGGGTACTGTCCGATTCGGAGAACGAAGACGACTTGGAGATGCTTCGGGGCATTAAGAGCCAATTAGCATCGTCGAAAGATTTGAGCGGCGGTGGTCCTCCCATGGGTTTATCAATGCCCTCGGATTCGGAGAGTGAAGACGACTTGGGGATGCTTCAGAGCATTAAGAGCCAATTGGCATTGTCGATGGATGCTTACGCTCCTCCCCTGAGTTTATCGGACGACGACGACGAAGATGATGCTTTTGAAACCCTTCGCGCTATTCGTAGGCGATTCTCCGCTTATGAAAATTCCGGTGAGCTCAATTCTTTTCTTTTCCATCTTTGTTAGCTGTTTAGATATTGTGATTAATTCGGTTCTCGGCTCTAAATAGAAGCTACAGTCAGTGTGAATGTGATTTGCTTTTAGGAGTCCCTTTGTGCATATTGTTAAATTTTGTATCTGATGGGATAAGGTAGAAAGCTCTCTCTTCTCATGTTTGATTGTTGATATGACTTTGAAAGACATCACGCTGCAGTAGACCTGCCCGCACAATTTCTGATGCGAGAATTTGGTGTTTGCTTGTCATTGAAATGAGAATTTGTATGCAAGTTTGTTTGTCTCTTGCCTTTGTACAGTATGGTATGCTTTGTTGTTAACATCTTGGTGCTTTCATTTGATAAATGCAGATCCGGAAGGAAATTTCATGAGTGATTCCACCGGGAAGAAAAAGCAGGTACATGCCTCGGATAATGAACCTTCAAGCGAAATATTGAGTAGATCTAACACTTGTGAAAGCTTTCCAGATCACGGGATATCAGTTAACAAAAACACTTCCATTGAGCAGCTGGAGACATGCCAGTTATCTCTTCTGCCAGCTGCGAGTTCAAGTTTCCCTGAATCTGCGCAGGCCTTTGTTGATGCAATCCGTAGGAACAGGTCCTACCAGAAGTTCCTCCGGAGAAAACTGAGCGACGTTGAAGCATTGATCGCGCAGAACGAGAAACACAAGAAAAACGTTAAGATTGTGCAGGATTTCCAAGCTTCTTGCAAGAGAATAACCAAGCAGGCGCTTTCTCAGAGGAGAGATCCTCGGATCGAGTTGATCTCGATACGAAAATCCCGGCCTTCTGATACCTCCGAGGTAACAACAACACACTTTGATCTAATTTTCCCGCCTCATGCTGTTTTATTATTAGTTACGAAATGTTTCTCTTCTTAAAATTCTGTGCTTTTTTTCTTGTAGGGTAATGATAAAAAGACATCTCCTTTGACGTTGGGGCCAGAGGAAAACGCTTGTGTTGCAAATTATAGGATGGCACTAGAGAAATATCCAGTTTCAGTGGATCGCAGAAATTGGTCTGCTGAGGAGAACCAAAATCTTGCGAAAGGTCTAAAACAAGTAGTTCAAGAGACGCTGCTTTTTGAAGCTATTGAACGTTCCAGGTATTGCTTGCTCTTCGTTTTTTCAGACAAGTAGTTACCTCAAACTTGCTACATAAGATCTCTTCAGATGCAGTATTATTTATAGTTTCTTCTTCTTGAATTTTCCGAAATATCTGACCGACTGCAATTTCTTAACAGTGAGTTGGAAGGATCTACAGATGATATAGACACCATAAACGAATCGATCAAAAATCTTGAGATCACACCGGAGATGATTAGGCAGTTTCTTCCGCAAGTTAATTGGAATCAGGTGGCATCCACATATATCAAAGGCCGTTCTGCTGCAGAATGTGAAGCTCGGTAAGCTCCTCCTCTAGTTTAAGTTTGACTGCTGCACATTTCATACACCTATCTTATTTTCATTTGAGGATTCAATTCGTTTTCGTTACTTTGTGTCTTACTGTAGGTGGATGAGCTCGGAAGATCCATTGATCAACCACTGTCCGTGGACTGCAGAAGAGGACAATAACCTACGCTTAATTATCGAAGAAAAGGGTTTCACAGACTGGCTTGACATTGCGGTATCACTAGGGACAAATAGGACCCCGTTTCAGTGTCTGGCTCGATATCAGAGAAGCCTGAATGCAGACGTAATGAGAAAAGAATGGACTAAAGAGGAAGATGACCAACTCCGCGCCGCAGTCGACTTGTATGGCGAAAAAGACTGGCAATCTGTTGCAAACGCATTAGAAGGAAGAACTGGAACTCAGTGCTCTAATAGGTCAGTTCCCTTAACCTTTATGTACAAAATAATATGTATCTCATTTATTTTAGTCCGATCAGTTGTCTCGAGAGCTAGTTTATTTGGGAGAAAAGTCTAGAGGGTTTATAAATCACCCATCAAATCCATGTTTAGGCGATGTGGGATTTTATTATCACCTCAATATGCAGTCAGTGATGATTGACCCTTAGGATTTAGAATGCGTTAGAGGTTATTGTCCTGTCATTTTGTGCTGCTCGTTTCTGTGTCTGAATTCAGATACCTAATTGGATGGTTGATCTTATTCTCTTCTTCTCTTTTACTTTCAGATGGAAAAAAACGCTTCACCCTACCAGGCAAAAGGTAGGGAAATGGAGCTCAGAGGAAGACAAACGTGTGAAAGTAGCTGTGACACTCTTTGGAGCTAAAAGCTGGCACAAAATTGCTCAGTTTGTTCCTGGACGGACCCAGGTTCAGTGTCGAGAGAGGTGGGTAAACTCGTTAGATCCCAAAGTAAATCGTGGGAAGTGGACCAAGGAAGAAGATGCCAAGTTGAGAAAAGCAATTACAGAACATGGATATAGTAGCTGGTCAAAAGTCGCTTCAGATCTGTCTTGTCGTACTGACAGTCAGTGCCGGAGGAGATGGATGAGTCTATATCCTGAACAAGTGCAGCTTATACAAGAAGCTGCAAGGTCAAGAAAAGAAGCTGTTGTAGGTAATTTTGTTGATCGGGAATCAGAGCGTCCTGCTCTTGTCGCAGGCGATCTTTTGGCACTACCTGAGATATCTCTTGAGTCAGAACATGAAATTGTAGCCCCTAAGAAGAAACGCAAAGCAAGGTAAGTTAATCGAATATTCCTCAGAGTCACACAGTCACACACTGCTTTTGGGAATCTAAATTCTCCTTTTTGTTGATGCAGACAGAAGAAATCAGATGCAGAATGCGAGAGCGAAGTATCTTCTGCCGCTACAGAGAGACAACCAAAGAGGCGGATAAAAGGATCAGAGAGATGCTCGGAAGATGTATGTAGACAAGAGAATGAGCCTAGCTGTGAAAATGATGAAAACAATGGAGAGGAGATAAGGCTTTTGGAATGGTATAACGAGATTCAAGAGGTTTCAAAGGAGAAACAGAAACGAAGACGAAGACCCAATTCCAAAAGTGTTGCAGAAACAACATCTAACAGCAGCACTGTGACCACCAACTGCTCTCAAGCCGAAGTTGGTGGTATCAAGAAACTTAAGCCTAGGAGGAAAGTGTCTGCAGTAGTTCCTATGGAGAACCAAGGTGCACCAAATTAGGTTTATTTGCTGCTCTTGAAAATTTTGTATGTATGATGAATACGGCTAATCTAATCCTAACTATTTTAAAGAAAACAAACAATGTAGTTTCCGTGGTTCCAAAAACAGAAATTGCTTAAAGTTATTGGTAGAAAGCGTGATTTTCAGTGTACATGTCCATTTTTATGGCTAAAATTACAAGTTACTACATGAAAACACTTTTTCTGATTAGTATCCACGAAAAGAAGTACAATAATCACTATGAGGTATGTGTATACGTGAGTACAATATCATGACATTACTTGCTAGTTGTACTTCTACTAAACTTCCTACGAGTGTTTACACCATTCGTTTCATTTCCTTGGTTCTTCTTCTTCATCTTCTCTAACTTCTGTCTATGTCCTTCTATATCTGTCTTTATCACCCGTTCTCTCATCTCATCTGGTAGCAAAGCCAGTCTCGAAAACTTCTTCGGTGACACAAACCCACCAAGTCTCTCTTTGATGTGGTTAAACGCAGGAACAAGGCCGCGTCTTATGAAACAACCGTCGATCAGCTCCATTGCGCTTGATTCCGGTAAAGTCACCGAGTCTTTTAGCTCCAAGTCGAAGCAGAACGGTGAGTCCTTCAACCACATTCTGAGAGAGTGAGCTTTGGCCACTAGAAGTCCTGTTCTTGTCTTGCAAGGGAGAAATGGAGAGCCCATCTCCCAAAGACAAGCCTTTAGTGTTTTGTCCAGCGATATACCGTTGTATTCGGCGGTTCCTGTGATTAAGACTACTGACTTTGGAGATTCTGGGTACCCTTCAAGTGATGCATCCTGAAATGGGCGAAACAAATTGTAGCAGAGGTTGAGGGTTATTGGTGAATATGATGGCGAATATTCAGAGATATCGAGAGAGGAGAAAGAGATGAATTGCCTGCATGTGGTCAAGCCATAGAGTAAGGGCAACAAGCGCTGCACCTCCCGACAATCTTCTGAAATCAGCACCCCAGTCCTTCTCCGCCACCCTGAAAATCAAAACAACTAAACACCTAAGCGTTTGCAGTAAACAAGTGTTGACTAGTAAAGGCGTGAGCTCTCCAAAACAGACGATATATGTAACACAGGACTGACCTGAAAACGTCGCGACTGAAGATACCCCTTTTGATTGCCAACTGGAAAACCCATGATGCAGTAGCTCTGAGTTCAAACGCCCAGAGAAGATTCAAAAGAGCATTAGCGAAATTGAGAGCAGCGTTGTCCTCTATGGGTTTCAGTTTCTCGAACCATTCATCCACCTCAGAAACTAGCAACTCAGGTCTTCCAGCTAAAAGCCTGGTAGGTATAATTCAAAACCAGAGAAAAAAACATAAGATCAGTACTATATGCTGATATTTATTATTTCTAGGTTCAGTTAAGAGTAAGTTCATGTATCAGGTTTATATGATTTATCCAAACAAGATTAACAGAAAAAATATTTTTAAGGAATGCGTCACATCATCCATGACTGAATTCAAAATGTTATATATGGAAACTCGGAATGCATACCTGATAGGAAGATCGAAACCAATATCTTGAAGAGCTTTCAGCAGCAACATGACTTCGGTTTTTTCCTTGGAGAAACTCGCCGCCCTAACAAAGCAAGTCCATATCCTGTGATCTGGCTCCAGGCCCTCTCTCTTCATTACCAAGAGCCTTTCTATTCCACTGCTATAATCTTTGCTCCGAAGGTAAGCATCAATAACTGAACTATAAGGCAGAGTTGTTAGTTCCACGTCTGTTTCTTTCAGGTTACTAAGAACTTTTTCAGCTTCTTGGGGATTTCCTGACGAGCTATATGAAACCATGAGCAAATGCATTGTAGCAAGTGTTGGTTCTATTCCCGCATTCTTCATCATTTCCAACAACTTTTCTGCCTTAGCGTCGCTTCCAGAATCTCGGGATATTTTCATCATTGTGTGGTAAAATGAACGGTCTAGTTTATAACCTTTCGAGAGAAGCTCTTCAAACAGCTGTTCAGCTTGTTCAAGGCATTTTTGCTTGCCAAAAGCAGAGATCAAGCTCTTGTATGTGTCCAGTTTTGGGTCCAAACCAATGTTTCTCATATGCTGCATAAGCAAGGACCCTTCTTCTGGTCGTCTGTCTCTACAGTACATTATAATCAAAGTATTGTAAGTGGTCTCATCAGGTTCCAGTCCAGTTTCTTTAATCCTCTGGAACACTTGAACTGTCTTCTTGTAATCCTCAATAGCCGTATACATCTTCAGCATGGAATTCCATATAGCAAGCTCGACCTTGAAACCAGCTTCTTCCATTTCAGAAACCATTATTTCAGCATCTCTGACTCGTTTTCCCTTGCACAAAAGCTCAATTATCATCCTATACAGGCGAATCGTGGGCAAGTAACCAGCAGCCTTCATGCTATTGTATATCTTCTTCACCTCAAAAATATTTCCAGCTCGGGCAAATGCGTCAAGCATCAAAAGAATGGAGCTTTTGCTAATCTTAAAGCCCATATCTTGCAAATCTTCAACAACAACGTATAGCTCCTCAAGCCTCCCATCAACACACAAAGCATGCAACAGAGTATTCATGGATTCAACACTTGGAGATGGACCATCCCTCATCATAGTGTTAAATATTGCTCTTGCTCGCTCGTAACAGCCACACTCAGCATAAGCCTTCATCAAACTGTTCCATGTCTTCAGATCAGGAGTTCGTCCACTTTGTCTTAGGTTGCCCACCACACTCTCTGCTTTCTGCCATAGCTTCAGTTTTCCATAAGCCTCGATGATATCTGTATACATAGGCGAACAAGCAAAGTGGAAACCTTTTGTCTCAGCCTGATTTACCAATTGATGAGCTGTCTCTGGAAAGCCAAGCTTGCAATACACAACAACCATGCTTTTACAAACACTTTCTGAAGCTTCGCAACCAGATAGTCTCAGGTCAGAGAAAACTTGAGAAGCTTCAGCGTAATGTTCATTTGCTACACAGCAGTGCAATAAAGACTCATACATGGTGGAACTGCCAGAACTCCATCCATGAACACATGCATCAGCGAAGTATTCTTCTAGAGCAGCAATTATATTGTTAACCTTGCAATGTAGAACAATTAATGCTTCATTTATAAGCCGCTTAGATCCACTGGCGTGTTCTTTCAAAAATTCAAGTAACTCACATGCTTCTGAATGCCTGCCTGATGAACTGTAGGAACCCAGGATAGATAAAAGAGTGTCGTTTTGCAGTTCATAGCCATTGGTGATAGCCACTTTCAACTCTCTAGCAGCAAGATCGAAGCATTCTCCCTTAACAAGAACTGAGGAAATCTCTAGGGGATTCATGCCACACAATTCTTCCATATCTCTGATGGTTTTCTGAATGTAATCTGACCTGTTTTCCTTCATAAGTTGAAGTATCATCAACTCATAAAGACTTTGAGATGGTGTATGACCATCAGAAATCATATCGCGATATAAAGCCCACGCCTTTCTTGTCTTGTTGCCTCTTAGAAACACATCCAACATTACAGAATACGCTAAATTATCAGGTTTAGTCCCTGAGCGCAACATGCAACTGAAAGTATCCTCAGCCTCCTCTCGCTTCCCGGCCTTTGCATAACCGCATATGAGAGCACTGTAGGTCTGCAGAGTTGGTTTGATCCCAACATCAAGCATCTCAGACATCAGAGCTGCGGCTTCCACAGTTCTGTTTGCTTTTCCAAGTGAATCGATCAAAACTGTGTAAGTAATAGCATCAGGGTTTCTACCAGACAAACCTTTCATGTCCTTATAAAGCTGTAGCGCAAGATCAAGCTGCCCCTGCTTTCCGTACATGTGAATGATGGTGTTGTAAGTCATCTCGTCTTTCCCAAACCCCATTTTCTGCATTTCCTGGTACACTTCCTTCACCTTCTCCGTATTTCTTTCTCTGGCAAAAGCATAGAGCAAAGAGTTGTATGTCACCGCATCAGGGAAATAACCTTTAAGCTCCAGCTCCGTGAAAAGTCTCTCGGCTTCAGCAGCAAGCCCACATCTTCCATAAACGGAAATCATTGCATTATAAGTCCACAAGTCAGGCTGGCAACGATGAGCTTCCATGTCCTCAAAAACCTTCACAGCCCCTTCCAAATTTGAATCTCGCGAACAGGCACTGAGCAGAGTGTTGTAGGTGATAGCATCAGGCCTAAGACCCGAATCCCTAACCATATCTAATAGCTCAATAGCAAGATTCGGAGTCAACCCACCAGACTTAAGCCTAGCGTTGATAAGAGTGTTGAAACTTATAAGGTCCGGAACACAACCTCTCTGGCGCATTGCATCGAGCAGCTCTTGTGCCTTTGAAAACTTGCCACTACGAGAATAAACGCCCATCATCGCGTTGTACACTTGCACCGTGTCTCCGACGGCTGGCTCAGCCCTCGTGAAAATCTCCGCCGCAAGCGATTCCTGATTCCAACGCCCCAAAACGCCGAGTATGGCTGCAACCATCCGGGCATTGGGCGAGTGCCAATGACGGAGATTGAGCCACTCGAAAACCTCCAGCGCTCGTTGCCAGCTCTCCTGACCAACCGATTTCACGACGAAGCAGTAATCGGTGGGAGTCATCTGAACAGGCCGAGCATCGAGGATATCCGCCACGAACTGATTAGGTTTCAGGCCTAGAATCTTATCCGTCAGGAATTTCACTCTCTCTCGCCAATCCTTGGCTCTTATCAGAGCAACCTTATTCATCTTCTTCACTCTCCTTCTCCGACTCGCCACGGCGGCTTCCTCGTCCGCCTTCTGCTGCTCGCTGGAGTCAACAGAACCGACGAATTCACCGGAATCCGGCATATCGGTTGGTGAAACCGGAGAAGAAATAGGCTGCGATGGTGCTGAATTTCTGGAATCATATGTCTCACGGATATTCAAATGTGGCCATCGGACTGCCGGAGAGGCTCGACTGTAGGTGAATTTCTGAGTCGAAGTGCTGCTGCTGCTGTGACCTTGCTCATCTTTAATCTCAGAAACCGTCACTGAAGTAGATTTAAGAGCGGCCCGGACGGATAACGCAGGGGCTAAAGGAAGAGGAGAAGCAAAAGCTAAAGCCCCTGCAGAAACCGCCATTAGTATCTCTGAGCTTCATATATCTGTTGCTGAGGATATGTACCGTTATTGAAGAAGCGAGTGAGAATATGATATTTTTAAGATTTATCTGAAATGAAAAACTTCATGCCGTCTGAGATTCTAATGAGCAGAAACACCTTGCCGTTTTTAGCATTCACGTAACAGAAACTCCATCCTGTCGTCTAAAAATGAAAACACATTGCCGTTTTACTGAGACATAACCGGCATTGATTTAAAAAATTAAGTACAAAATCAGGATGGTTAAATTGCAACCAAAATCGTGACATTTGATACAGTAGTGATGATAACCAGTGGCTAAAAATTTGAACTTGTTGTTTTTTTTTTTCCTGGGGATTAATTAAACAAAAATTGCCAAAATAAAGGTTTTGGAGAAAGAGAGAGATCTTCAAAACGATACAGTCTGGAAAAACTGGAGAAAATCAAAAGCAGCTAATCTCTCTGGAGATTTTGTAACATTTCTTCCTTATTCTTGCGACTCTAGTAACGACGACCAATACCCCAGACCCTGACAACTCCATCTGTGTAACCACTGAACAATGTGCTTCCATCGGCACTCCAGTTCAAGCTTGTGCAGTAAATCACCTGCATTACGCAATTTTGGAATTTTCCCATTAGAATCATCATCAATCTCATGAATCAAAAGAACACTCAGCTAATGGGAAATCAATCTCAACAGGTAAATAATTCCTCGGAACAATAATTTCTAACCAAAATCTCATTTTCACATAGCCAAAGATAAATTTCCCTAAAATGATCCAATTACTATTGAGATTCCAATCGAAACAGTTACGAGTAATGACATTACCTTCTTCTGGTTACCGGTTCCGACATTACCATCAGACTTATCTGCCTCAGTCTTGAGGTCAACCTTCAAGTCCTCAACAACAGTCTTGCTCTCAAGATCCCAGATCTTAATGCTGTTCTCCGTCGCAGCACACAACCAGTACCTGTTCGGGCTGAAGCAGAGCGAGTGGATGATCGAGCCAGCCTCAAGCGAGTAAAGCTTCTTCCCTTCGGCCAAATCCCACAACAAGATAACTCCGTCTTTGCCACCACTCGCGCACAGCGAACCATCAGGAGAGACGGCCACGGTGTTGAGGTAACCAGAGTGTCCATGGAGAGAGTTCCTCAGCTTGCAGTTCTGGAGATTCCAGACTTTCACGGTGTGATCCCACGACGCGGAGACAATGGTTGGCACAAGCGTGTTTGGGCTAAACCTCACACAGCTAATCCACTCCTTGTGCCCATCACCTTGCTCGTTGATCGTGTACTTGCATTCACCCAGTGTGTTCCACAGCTTGATCGTACGGTCACGAGACGCGGATACGATCTGACGGTTATCAACGGAGAATGCGACGGAGAGCACGTCCTTCGTGTGTCCGACGAATCTTCGTGTGGAGACACCGGTGGCCAGGTCCCAGAGACGGAGCTCGCCGTCCCAGCTTCCGGAGAGAGCGAACTGGCCGTCCGATGAGAGAACGACGTCCTCCACGAAATGAGAGTGACCGGTGAGCCTACGCTGGGCAACACCGTAAGACTTGTCGTCCTTGGTGAGCTTCCAGAGGATAATGGATTTGTCGCGCGACGCCGTGACGATGATGTCGGAATTGTCGATCGGTGTCGCGATGGCTGTGACCTGGTCGGTGTGGGCGCGCATAGTGCCCTTCAATACGAGTCCCTCGGCCATGGTTAGGGGTTTGGGAGAGAGACTCTAGGGTTTTTTTGTCTTCTTCTTAATCCAGAAATGGCGTAGCAGAGCGAGAGAATGGAGGATCGCGTGAAATGAAGATATTTATACTCTAGGTCAAATGTAAGGAAACTAGGGTTTGGTGCGGTTTCTGGTGCAAAGAGACTAACTATTTGGGCCGAAGTTTCAGGGTCAGGTATAGCTTCTTATTACATGGGCCTCTCATTTTTTCGTTGAGAGCGTGTGTCATTATATTTCAGAGTTGAGAGAAATGCTGTTTGGTGCAATTAAAGAGACGAATCCGATTCAAATGTACAAGAGTTTCCTAAAATACAAAGAAAGGAATCATTTTGTGATCCTTTTTAGTCATAGGATCTTTATTAATCTGTTCATAATTTAGCTTGTTTTGATCAACTTAATCATGGAGTGCACAACACACAGTGGCTTTGTGATGACCTTGGTACACTTTCACTTCTTTCCCTGCTGGCATAGACCACAACCTAGCCGTCATGTCCGATGATGCTGTGCATATTACAAAAATAAAACCAGTTTTTAAAGACTGTTCCGTCTCTTTTTCAGGGGTTTAATTTAAGATAGATATTAGTTACCTGTTACAAGAAATTCTCCATCAACTGAGAAGACGCAGTCCCAAACCCATCTTTGGTGTCCTGTTCGATAAGAGTCATGACAGTGTTTAAGTGTAAGAGCGAGAGTAATGGAGAAACGAAAAGTCCTTTCGAAAAACATTGAGACCTCACCTGTTAAAACTTTCTCTAGTTTGAAACCATCGACATTCCATATTTTGACGGTTTTATCAGATGATGCGGTCGCTAGATATCTGTAAACAAAAAAATATTAAAGAAATAAGAGAGAGCTTGGAAGGGAGAAGATGGATAAAACGGTTTAAAAAGGAATAAAAAGAAACACATTACTTGTTAGCAGGAGAGAGCAGGCATTTAAGGATGTGGCCATTATGAGCTTGTAGCTTATGAAGGGGCTCAAACTCTGTCATCGTCTGAAAACAATAGAATTTTTTTTAAATGGCATGACAATTACAGGAATGCAAACTACAGGCATGGTTAAAGAAAGACAGGTTTTGCATATCAATCAGAAAACTACCTGTTTTCCACGCAACAAGCGCCATACATAACACGTTCCACGGTTGTTAGCAGCAACAACCATTGTCCCATCCCACATAACTGTCAGAGACCGTACAGCCGTATCAACTTCTGGTACCTATAGTAGTTACACAAGAGCGATTACATAACAATCCTGTAAGGCTGAAAGGTAAGGATTCTCTCAGAAATTACCAGTTCACAGCTACAAGAATTTGCTCTGAGATCCCATACACGGATATTGCCGTTTTGGTCTCCAGATATCAATTCAGTCTGTATCAAAAGAAAGAAGCAAAGTTGATGGTAACGACATAACAACATTGTGATAAAAAAAAAACTATCAGAAAAGCAAACACAACTGTGTTAACTGCAGCAACACAGATCTCTTCAGTAAAATACTGAGAGATGACTTTTCTCGTTGATGTTACCTGATTTGGGTGTAAAACAACTGTGTTAACTGCGGCAACACTTTCATACTCTCTTTGGCAACCTGGAGCCCTGCATTTTGGTCTAAGAGTCAACAATTTGTAGCTAACAATCCAAACCAACATAAGAAGCAGCTTCAAATTCCGTGACTTTTTATTCAAGATCTCCCTTTCTATGTATGAATTTATTATAGTACTCAACTTCAAGGGGAAAAAAAAAACATAATCTACCTCAAGTCCCAAATCTTAACAGTGCCATCTTCTGATCCTGAATACATCCATTTTCCATCACACTGGAATCCGACTGCCATAACATTGTTGGTGTGTGAATCATAGGTCATCACCTGTGGAATGTGCGCAGAGATCACTATTTAAGCAAAGGCAAAAGAGGGGTAACAAAAAAAAATAAATAAAGAAGAAGTGAAATTTACAGGTTGAGGGCTGTTGGAATTGACTTCAAAGAGACGTATATGAGGATTGCAAGCTGCAGCTAGATGACGCTTATCTGGAGTTATCTCGAGCCTATTCACATGCTGATTATCCCAACAGAAACACCCTTGTTGTTAGTCATTTTCCACGCAGTAATCCCCAATTTTTTGGAGCAGAGTGAGGAAAGCTTACCGAGTCAGGATACTGAATAGTGCGGTAACAGCGACCGCTTTCGGCTTCCCAGAATCGGATCGTATGATCATAGCTAGCTGTTGCGAGAACCACACAAGGCTGACTCATTCTCGATCAATTTCGTAAACCAACCATTTGCTGATTCGGGATCAATTTCCAAGGATCAACAGAAGCAGTGCGATCCTAGCAGAAATCTTCAAATCAGGGTTCCGGGACTGAGGATCGAGAACATGAAAAGCAGAAGAAGATTGAAAAATCATAGAGAAATAGGGTTTACCGTTTTAGAACAGAGCTCTGAAATTAACGTGGGGGTGTTTTAGTAGTAAATATATATGTTGGGGTTATGTAGTGACGTATAAATAAGTAAGGGCCAATTTTGTTATTTACAAAAGTATGAGGAAGTAAATTTATATCCAAATATTTCCAAACCCCTTCCGAAAAAAAAATTTGTTGTCCAATTACTTACAGTAGCAACCAACAATCCTTACGAAGTTTTGAGAAACGACAATGGCGGCTACGAAAGCTCTGGGATTTGGTATACCGACGGGCTTATCAATCGACCCGTCGTTGAACCGTCGCGGAGGAGTAAAAGTTTGCGTCGTCCGATGTTCCGTTTCTCCATTCACATCTGCTGCAGGCACTGCATCTGGTAACGTTCGCCACATTTCCTCTGTGCGCTGATATGATAATGTTGTTCCGTCGAATTTGACTGAAGTTAGCATATACGAATGCCACACCTCTGGCTCAAATTGGCTTTCAATTTTTTTTTTAATTTTTAAGCCTCGGTCTGTTATCAAAGATATATGATTTGTTTTCGTTATTACTTATGGTTTTTTAATTAGTTCCTCAGTTATCGTATTGGCGTTTTTGGGGTTGTTTCTTTTAGTCAATAGAGCTGCTTAATGAATCTTTGATGGAGTGGAGTCTGATTCACTGCTTGCCCTTTTGCTTAAAGGTATCAGGAGATTCTGACAGATCCTAGTTACGCCGGGCAATTTGTGCTAATGACAAATCCGAAAATCGGTAACACTGGGGTGAATCCCGGTGAGTGGTTAATTAATTCCAGTTTGAAGTTCTGAAACTTTCTTACTCGCTGTATATTGTGTCATGTGTTCTGTTTTGCTTTTTTTTTTTTTTTTCCTTGAGATGATGAAGAATCAAGTCAATGCTTTCTGGCTGGTTTGGTTATAAGAAATCTTAGCATCAGGTAAGTAATAATCAAGTCTGATACCTCCTCCACTGAACTTGGAAACAAAATTGTTAATATCTTTCGTGCACAAAAACACTTGGTGACTATCTAAGAGGAACATTATGGGAATTTGTAAGTCTGTTTTCGTATATTGACACTGATTTAGATTTCCAGATGTTGTAATCAAGTTTCTTCATTTTAACTCTTCCAGATGATCTTGACACGGTTTTTTGGCAGAACCATAACTATGCAGTAGACCCAGCTACACTTCCCGGAGGCGTGGAAGTGACTCACGTTACTCTCAACGACGGAAGTTGCGCCTGTCTATCTTATCCGGCAATGAATGCCATGTCTCTTCAGTATCACCCTGAGGCTTCTCCCGGACCTCACGACTCGGATAACGGTAAATAACAACCGCTCTTTTAATTTTCCTTTTGTCCGGTGACTTTCAAAATGCAAACGCTTTATGCAGCGTTCGGAGACTTCGTAGAGCTTATGAAAAGATCTAAACGGTGAGGTTATGGACATGGATGAAGCCTCCACCTGAGGAGAGGAAGACTGAGGAAAGAGCCATAAAGGGAAAATTATCTGAGAGTATCCAATTTTTTTCTGCCTCTGCTGTTAAGATATCTCGGGGGGAAAAAAAAAATATTAGTTGCACTAATTATCGATTTCTGTTTGAAGTTTGTGTTCACGGATGTAATTAAATTTCTAGGAATACTGAATACATCATCTAAAAGACCATGAATCTTTTGGTTAACTTCATCTTCAAGCAAAGGGTTGAAAAGTATTCATTCGACTTTACATTTAAAGAGTTGTGCATAAGTTTACTTCGTACAGTATAGCTAGTCTATCTATACACTAATAAAAGCCTGTATTTGGGGCTCCTCAGACTATCCACATCAGCTTTTTATAAAGCTTTCTCACGATGCCACGTGGCACTCTACTTTCGTAACTCTTTCTTTGGGCCGTATTAACTATAAAAACATGAATGACGTTAAGAAGCCCAAATAAACTACAGCCCATACAACTCATTCTCATCACTATTCCGACCACGAGAAACTCTTCCTCTTCCTGCACTTCCTGAACCGACGATACATTTCTTCTTCCGAATTCTTCTTAAATCGTCAGTTACACCTTAAATTAGATCATATAATCCCCCTTCGTCCTTCCTATTTTCTCTTTCAATTATTCTTTTAAAGATCTCACCCTCTCCACTTCTCCTTTCTTCACCACTTTTCAGATCTTCTACATCTCCAGCTTCAAACGTAGATCACTACATGACATCGGATGTTATACAACCGCGTGCCATCACGATGGATTCTCATTACGACCCATTCAATCACTCTCGGAGCATCTCCCGCTAATACTCCGTCCCGGCTGCTTCATCCAACGCCCAATGGTAACCCTCAAATCTTTAATGTCTCTTCCCCCAACTTATTATGGTGTTGCAGCCCTGAATCATCCTAAAAGAGATCATTTATTCACTCCCTTGCACTCCACCCAATAATTCTTACAACAATCAGATAATCGGGGTAAATATTTTGTGCTAATTTGATCAGAAGCTTAATTGACGGAAAATCGTCGAGACCGCCAACGTTTAAATGGTAGAGTTCATGACTAAAATGTTTACTTTTTCCATTGGCTTTTGCTGTTTATTTTCTCATCTGACAATTCATTGTTTTTGTTGTGGTTAGCGTCTCACGACCATTGGATGGTTTCTAGGATTTTTTTTCCTTCTTGACGGTGACGTCTCATTCTTACTCTCTCGATGTAACGTCAAGGCTATGAGTTCTACAAGTGAATAATCGTGTGTCTATGTTCTCATTGTAGTTCATTTGAAACAATGAGAACCCTTTGATTTACTCAGACAGCCAATTATCATCCCACTATTAATAATTTGATGACCATGAGCTTTTATTAATTAGTATATATTCACATATAAAGGAGCCTACGATCAAGATAAACGGCTAAATTTTTCTTTCATCTTCTTCAGGCATGGTCGTATAAGTGGATTGGGTTATGGAATCGTCAGAAGATATATTCTCTCAAGGCGTTCCTGATTTTCAAGGCCAAAGCTGGTTCTGCTATTTATGGCGTTCTTGGTTTGAATTCTNTTTTTTTTTTTTTTTTTTTTTTTTTTTTTTTTTTTTTTTCTTTTTTTAATTATTATGCAATGATAGATATTGTTGGGTGAAGCTAGCTTATAGAACAAGGGATGGTAATTGTTGTGCTGTTTCGTGGAAGTTTACCTTTTTGCTAATTTGTTTGTTTGCCAGTGAACCAGGCACCTAATTAGTGTTATTTAGTTTGAATATATTTTAGTTTGGTCTAACCTTGCTGATTTAGTCTCAACACCTTAACCTGAAGTTAAATGGCATTTGACTTGCATATGTCTTGGGAGTTGTGAACTTATTATGAAGCCTTATCTTTTGGTCGAATCACGTAAATGACTATATAGTCGAAGATTGCAAATTCTTTTCTAGATTTCAAGGAACATTTTTTCATGCCAAGCAACAATCTGTGACGATATATTTATTTTCCTTATTTTTCTACGCTGACTTGAGACAGTTCTTTTACGTGTACATGTCGCAGTGAAACTACTCAGGTGACATTATGCTGAACGGTTTAGGAAACACTGAATGAATCCAACCCCAAAACTAATACATTACAATCCATCATTGTAAGTTGTCATTCAACATCTTGATATGTTCAGCCTCAGGATATGTACCTCCTCCGATCATGCTTTTTCTTTGTCCCAACCATGTATTTTCTTTTTTCTTCCTGTTGTTCCCGATAGGCGTTCCTTTTTCTTCTCTAGATGCTTCACCTTTTGTTTCCTATGTATACTTCGCACTTGAAAAATGATTACAGGCTTACAGCTTAAGCTTTCTCAAGTTATAGTTGCATTTAAAGGTTTACCATTTTGCTTTTCTGTACCTAAAACAATAGATGAAATTTAACTGATCTTCCTACTTTCACATACAAGGCCTTTTTGGTTTAGTCAAGGCTTTGAGTTACGCCATTTTCCAGTTGATTCATTTTTACTGCTTTGGTGCAATTAAAGTTGTATCCAATAATGGAAATATGTCTCATCAAATATCATCCCCAAGGAGCATTTTGATGGGATAATATGCTATGACCTTTTTAGCCTTAAGTAAAGTATCCATGGGTTGGTGTTGTCAAACCGTTAATTCACGTTAAATCCTAACCAGAACAATTTCTAAAGAAATTAGAATGCACTTATATGTCTTTGCATTTGGTAGGAGATTTATGGCAATTCCAAACCCGTTTGTTTATTCTTTTGCCTTTGATTGCATTCTTAGTAAATAAAGATTTACTTACTGCTTTGGTGCAATGAAAATTGTATCCAATAATGGAAATATGTCTCATCAAATATCATCCCCAAGGAGCATTTTGATGGGATAATATGCTATGACATTTTTAGCCTTAAATTGATTGTTGCTGCTAGCTAATGTATAAGAAGACACCATGAGTTGTTTTAGGGTGTATTGATAATTTAGGTTGCAACCAGTTTTTTATTTAGATCACAGTTCTAGGATTTCAATGAACATTAAAGCATGTGGATGATGAAACAAGATCTAAATTCACGTGAGAAGGAAGGGACATATTACAGACCTCATCCCTCTTTTACAAAGATATGGAAAAGGCCATTAGAGAGACAGACAGGCGGTGGTTCTTATTTTGGTTCCCACTTTCCAAACTTTAATTTTTATAACTGTTTCACTCATTTAGAAACAGTGGATTTATTTGTCTATAACATCTTAGCAAAGAACCAATTCTGATCGGAAGACAAAAAGCTGCCAACAAATGAGAGGAAGGATAACTAAGCACCAACGTGAATGCTAACTAACTACAAATGTTCAGATTCTCTTGGCGGCTGCAGAGTTATGCTTTCAGCACGGTGGTAAGAAGTAAGAACATACCTTTTTTTTCTTTTTGGTATTAACAATGCAATAACTCTCAACTACATACCCTATATTTATGTGTTAGTGAAGGTTGTAGGACAGTAATACATACTTTTTAACAATTTAGAGTTTGTGTTATGAGCATTTTAAAACATGTAAAAACAACTTATATGGTCAAATACAAAATTTTATAATTACATAAACAAAAAAAAATTATAACAAAACAACGCCCGGGATATCTCCTAGTGTGTGAATAAAAAAAACTCTTCTACCTGATTCCGTATAATAAGTTTCTCGTACGACGTAAGATTTGGATTTATTCAACCGTGTTTAAAACCCTAGACTATGTTGGGCCTTGTTCCATTATTAGGTTAGATAAATTAAAATGGCCGACGGCAGCAGCCATCGCCGCCTGAAAGTCGAAAGAGCAGCAGACTCAATCAGCTCTTTACCTGATGTGATCCTCCAACACATACTCTCTTTTGTTCCGACCATACTCGCCATCAAAACATCCCTCTTGTCCAGACGATGGAGGCATGTATGGTGCGGTACACCTTCCCTCTCCTTATCTGCCGATACACTGACGGCCGCTTCGATAAACAAAACCCTAACTCGCTACACAGCTTCGAAGATGACGGATTTTCACCTCAAAAACACCACGAAGAAGAATATTCGCCAAACCGACAAGTGGATCAAGTTCGCCATGTCCCACAACGTGGAGAATCTGTCCCTTCATATCAATAGTCGTGGTTTCATTGATGATGAGTATAAGTTTCCTGATTTATTCTACATCAATTCATCTGTCAAGCAACTCAGCATTACGTCAAGCTTTCTTCGTAACATTATTCCCGGATGCTCTGTGTCTTGGACATCACTGAAGAAGTTGTCTTTGCGTCGTTGTGTTCTCTCTGATGAATCCATGGCTAAGCTTATATCTGGTTGTCCCTTTCTCGAAGGCTTATCATTGTATATGTGCAATAAACTCAAGGTTCTTGATCTCAGCAAATCACTGCGTCTGAGAGCATTAGAAGCAAACTTTAACACTGGCGTAACGGAGATCGTGGCACCACATACCCATTGTCTCATATTGAGATCAGAGTTAGCATGTGCTTTAGTTGATGTCGCGTCTTTAACCGAAGCTAAACTAGACATTTGTTTGTTCTCAATGAAATCAAACTTCAAGGCGGCTGATTTTTTCCAAGCCATGGTGCTAAAGATAATAGGAAATTTACAGAACGTCGAGAAGCTTACCTTCGGGGGAAGCTTTCTTCAGGTGTGTTTTAAGCTTCATTTCTCATTATTGCATTCTCTAATATGCCTAAAAATCAGTTGGCGTGCACTCCACGTTTTCTAGATTGATTGGTTTTCATTAGAATTTTGATTTTAAAATTTATTTGATAAGCATGGTGCTGATCAAGTATGTGTTGTGGTATATATTCACCATATCTTTTTGTGTGTTACTGTTAGATTTTATCTCTTGCCGAGGTTCTTGGTGTTCCTTTTCCGGAGTTCAAGGTCAAAGCTTTGACTTTTGAGACAGTGATCTTTCGGTATGTTATTCCTGGCATAGAAAGACTCTTACAAAACTCACCTGATTTAGAGAAGCTAACAGTACGCGCAAGGGATTACACCACAATAATGGTTTTTTTTTTTTTTTAACCCATAAACCTCTTTTTGTTTCTCATTGCTCTTCTTTCCAACTACCACCGCGAGTTCCAATATATATAACCAAGAACCCTTTTTGTAATTTATCTTTTGTTAAACAGGAAGAGCATCTTGACAACTACTTGAATTTGCAAGGCTTGGACGCGGATCAATGCTGGAGATCAAAAGATGGAGTCATTTGGAACAAGTCCTATTGGAACGTAGAGATGAAGCATGTGGTTTCGTTAGTGGAACTTGTGTTTAAAAACGCAAAGACATTTGACAAGTTGGTCGTACTGTTAAACGAACGTTGCTTTAGGCATATCTTTGAAGACCTGGTCACGACATTTTCTCACAACAACAATGTCTTCATTTCGCTCTCCACTGACACATCAGATGCGTGGTGAATCATCGGATTTATAGTCTCTTCATTTTTTTTTTTTTTTAATGGGTGTACTTTATTTAGTTTTGAACATCTTACATTGAACCCCATTTGAACAAGACAGTTTTTCTTCTTTATTTGTAGGACTAGTTAGGTTCCACATGTATAATTAGTTTTCTACTTGATGCAATTAAACGAATTATGAGTCTCTTGTTTGTTGTTTACACGATAAACGTGACTCTGATCATATTAGAAGTAGGTAGTTCCAATGTATTTTTTGTTTTTCTAGATTGAATTTTCACTCCTAACTTTGGATATTTTTACAGTATAGAAATCGAATAGAAATTGTTAAAAATATATATATGAAAAGAAAAAATAATTATACCCATTACTATTTTGGGCCTAATATATTTGTAAGACGAAATTTTTTAGAATCAAATCAACACAGCAAAACCCTTGTGTTTCACCAGCTAGGATTTTTTAAGCATCCTGGAGCTGACACATCATTTAAAACACCCAACCAATAAAAACATTTCGATTAATCACAGTCAGCAGTTTTCTTGGTTTACTTGCCACGTTTTGTACTGGTTTAGTTTATTTCTTCTTCTTCTACAGATCAGCTTCTCTCTTGAACCTGAAAACGCAAATCTCTCTCCCTCTCCCTCTTGCAATCTCGATCTCCGTATCTCTCTCTCTCTCTCTTTCTCTCTCTCCCTCTCAGCTGCAACCTTGATCTCCATATCTCTCTCACTCTATAATTCTCCTTAGCAATCTCGATCTTCACCCCAATTTCAATCTCAATCTTAGTATCTCTAATTCTCCTTACATGTATCAATCCTAATCTCAATCTCAATGTCAGGATTTCTGATTCTCCTAAGATACTCGCAAATCTCTCTCACTCTCTCTGATTCTCTTCATCTGCAAATCAATCCTCAAATTTTCAAACAAGCATCTGAGATGAACGAGCTTCTCAGATTCCATGGAACAACCTTCGTTCGCGGGTTAGGGATAAACGGGTAAACGAGTCTCTGCGCGGTGGAGAAACAGAACAGGATAAAGAATAACAGGTTTGGGGTTTTCACGGCGTCCACGAGCGTTTGAATCGATCTTAGTCAACGAAGATGTTTATCGGGCGGTGAGAAAAATATTGTTTGTGTGTCGGGTGATCGCCGGAATAGCATCCGCCGGTGGAAAATGTGAAATTAACAAATGGGTTGAGGAGTGGGTTTGATTCTTTGGCCGGGAAAGTTGGTAGTCTCACATCGAAATTTGAGTTTTTGTTTTATGGTGATTAGTCCAGGTTTCACATGGTACCAAATTAGATTGTAGTTGCATACATTTGATTCCAAATTTGGTGGAGAAGTTCATGTAGCAGCCTTTGGCTAATATAGTGTTTCTGTCATGGCAACATTTTTCTTCTCAGGTAGCTCAATGGAATGAAGCAAAATGAGTGTTGCTGAAAAGAGCTTGTTCATGATCTGTCGAAAGATTTGGAGTCAGCGTCTAAAGCCTTTGCAAGACTGGACCTTCAGTGAGATTGTAGAGATCTTGTCGGCAGAAACAGGGAGGGAAACAAAATACAAGAGCAAAGCTAAGATCATCAACATCCTTTTGAAAACTGTCAGAGAGAAAAAATAATTGTTGCCAACTGATGAGAACTCTGGAGAGCAAGAAGACAAGAACAGAGTTTCTTCATCATCAACTATGATAAACTCGAAACGACGGAGGAAGAATGCTAATCCTTCTTGCTATGTGGCTCAGACGAGCTTGAATGCCTCTAGATCGTAAAACAGCAACAAAATTAGTCATCATATGATTATTTTGTTGTTGGTAAATTAACTTTTGTATTTGAATAGACTAGATACTGAAGCTCTTCAAGTTCAATGCACATACCTAGAACACGAGAAAGAAAAAATTGCAGTACCAAAACAAATAACATGTTTTTCGGGCGAACAATAAAAATTTGTATTTTGTGGTAATTAATGTTTGGTAATCAGAAATATTATTGATATCTCAAATAATTGAAAAAAGTATGATAAATCGAAAACAAAGCCCGTGAATGATATAAGGAAGAAGCCCAAAAAGATTATGATTATGAGAAACAAAGTCTGAGTAAAGAAAAATATATATTATGGATTTTTTAAGAATTTTTTTTTTCCAACCGAATTTGACAACTAATGTCAAATTCGGTTAAACAACAAGCATAATATAACAGAAATTTGCCATAAAATGCGAAATTGGTGTAAAATATACAAATTTAACTAAGTTTTATTTTATCAATTAAATTTAAATATACAATTAAATATTTCTCTTTAATTAAATAATACAAAATAGAACTAATTTAATAGAACTTATAAAATTATAAGTGACAGCATAGCTTTTACAAAATTATATAAAATTTCTCTTAGTTAAACTCATTTTTAGACAAATTATATTAAAAAAAAATAACAAAAGTATCTACCACGGCGTAGCCTGGATCAACTCTTAAGTGAACTGATAATTAATGTAAAAATGCAAATTCTACTTTTGAAGAAGTAGATATGCTTTAGTAGAAGAAAAAAACAAGAAAATTGGTGGACGAAGCAAATAAGAAGAAAGCAAAGTGGGAAGCGAGGAGAAAGAAAAAGAAAACAGATGAAGAAGAGAAAAACAAAAACTTTGATTTGGATTATTGTTTATTCATAATAGTAATGTTGGCGATATTGAAGATTTATATGTTTGGATTTGAGTGAAACAGTAAGAAAGATATTATTCACCTTAGAACTGCAATGTTTCTAAACTTGGAAATGGCTCTTCGGTTGTATAAAGTTCAACAAATCTTGCTTCAAAATTTGTATATTAATGGCATTGTGTTGGAGAGCACGAAGAAGAGAAAAATATTTATTTCTTCGCTCAAAAACTGTTATAATCATATTTATGTTTTTTTTTTAATTATTATGACCTTGTTTTTTGTTAATATTTACATATGTTTACAAAAGAATAACATATGGCCGCTTTTATAAAGAATAAAAACCTCAAATACAAACATGATACAACAAAGTTTATTTGGTATAAAGAAAAAAAGATTTGGACAACAAAACAAGAAGATAAGCTCATAGATGATCAAGTTATAAAAACCTCAAATACAAATAGTATTATTATATAAACTAGGAATTGAACCCGCGCGAAATCGCGCGTGAACTCGTTTTATATGAAAAGTTATTATAGAATTTTTTAAATAGATTACAAAAATAATTGGACATAATGAAAATATAATTAATAACACTATAGTATCTATACTATAAACGATGAATAACTTTCTCCATCAACTTGACACATCAGCTTTTTTCATCTCTTCTGATGCTAATATGTGGCGTTAATAAAATAAACATTTATCAATTATTTCAATGACTTTTCATTTTCTGCATTTAAGTTAACTCTTCACATTCTCAGTTTTAAATAAAAATTTATATTAAAAAAATTTAGAAAGTATTCATGAAATATATTTGCAAATTTGTGTATAAATTTTTGTTTATTTGCTTATATATAAAAATATGCGAAAACAATACATGTAAATGATAGAAATATAGCGGGTAAGAATCAAGTAAAGATAATTCGTATAGGAAAATAATATTCAAAATATACTTATAAAATTTATGATCAGGTAATAATACGGTTGAGAGCTAATAGTTAAAATCATTATTTAAAAAATTTAGAATTAAATTCATTATATGAACAAATATTCTAGATCATTAGTATAATAATAAAATTTTTAAAATTAAATAAAAATAATTATCGTTTTATTAAAAAAATTTAAAATTTGGTATAGTTTTAATTTCGCGCATTGCGCAGGTCAAATTTCTAGTATATGTAAAAAATGTTATAAATCATAGGAAGTGACTGGTGAGAGCGGCTCTATACATAACCAAAAAGAAATAAGAAGTAAAAAGATAAAGGAGTAAACGGATGAATGAAGTAATACTCTACAATGTAAGAAAGGGATTAAAAAAAAAATACACAACAATGTGAGAAGAAGACACAACCATCTTTTTCTTCCTATTCTGCCATCAATGTTCGCTCTATAATATTTTGACATCATAAGATCACCGTCACAAAATATAGATTTCAAGAAGATACAATATGTATCAAATTTATCTATAAATATTTTTAATACAACATGAATTTCTTACGTTTTATACGTGTATTTTATGTATTTTATATATTTATATATATTATTATTTTTATTAAACTATTTAAATTAATTTAATAAAAATA
>OVBJ01001755.1:0-24395 GCA_900406535.1 Noccaea bulbosa | reverse complement strand
AACGTTAGTTAAGAAATGTTAAAGTTAGAGTGATTTTTTAAAGTAACTCAACTTAGCGTGTGTTTTTTAAGTGACTCTAATAAAATTAACGTTATTGAATGTTAAGTTACTTAGGCAAATGACTCCAAGTTATTAAAGTCACCTAAAAAATGACGTTAAGCATGGAAAAAAGTAACGTCAACTCCCGTTTTTCTTGTAGTGTACTATGACAAAGATACAACCCTGGCCGCAAAATATTTATGAATTATTTGAACCAAACAAAGGGATTGATCGATCACATGCAGAAGAATCTTATCATAAACCGTACTTAATTACCCAAATCTTATTAATTAATGAGTTCAATCAACTAATTAACAAGATATCGATTCTCGTATCTCCATCTCTAATCATTAACAGCAACTAAATCCACGAGTAAACGACTTGGCCAGTAAGGATGTCATAGAAAGAACAAAAAAACTCACTTTGGCCAGTAAGAGATGCGCATATTTCCTAAATTTTGTGTATTTTGTTATTTTTCCACTTCTTTCTTATTATACCTACAGATTTTGGGTGTTTTATCTCAAGATGAACTATATATACACATACAATCGTATAAATATATATTTTGGGATATATTGTTATGGCATATCTACACATTTGACTGGTCTAAGGAATAAGTCAACAGAACCCAGCAATTGCATGGGACTCGAGACAGTAATACTAGTATTTTTTTCTAAACTTCATATTTTAATTTAGCTTTTATGGTACAATTAGTCGTAGCACCTTTTTGGGCGTCAATATTAGTAGTATTAGTTAGCCTATTAATAGGCTTCGTGGAAAGAGGAACTCACATTACTATACGTACGTATATCGAATCATCGATGATCGATAAAACAATTTATTCGAACTATACATATAGGTTTCGTATCACTGAGTATAAAACATATTAATGTCGTCCATAGCAAATTTAAACTCAACCACCAATCATTAAATATAAAAGTATTAATTTCCATCACAAATTCAAGTACAGAACATAAACTTTTTTTTTTTGTAAGAGTTCCGTTTTTTTTATAACGTCATCTTTATTGAAGATGAAATTCGAGAGTAACAAGCTTCGTATTAATTATTATAAAACTATTCTTTAAAAACAAAGCTTTCTAAACTAATAATTCGTGTAGAGTACTCCACTTAATTACCAAATGACATGTGAAAACTTTCCCAACACTCTCCTTTTGAGTTTAAAATACAAACTAAGAAGATAGGGTTCTCGGGGTTCCATTACAAAAAGCTCACGAATTCGAAACATTCCACGTTCAAGATTTATCCACCATCAGTCTGTAATAAGCTATTAATCAGCATTTTATTTTTATATTTAGATATACTCATTTGCTTCATGGTTCAATTATTTGCCTAAATCATTATCTTGTTGAAGATACCGTAGATACGAGTTAGGTTTGGTACCGTATAACAAAACAAATTGCAGATTTTCTGTTATTTAACTAATCCATCACCAAATTACGTGCATAGTCTGACCAACTAAGTCTCAAGAGATCTGATTTGAACACTAACATCCAATGGTTCCCAAATCACAAAATAAAGGTAGCGAGTGGTCGCATTATGTTTTTCATTATTTTATAATTTGAATCCAGTGAATCATTTTGTCATATGTAGATTTGCATGTATTGTACATATAATAAGTTGTGTATGCCTGTACATCGAATAGAGAAGAATGTGCGTTCCTACAAGCTGGGGAATAAATAATTGTCAAACAAAGTTTCAAATAAATTTTTCTTTTCCTCTTAACCAATTTTTTTTTCCAGCAATTTCATTATCTAGTCAAATAATTTGTTTGGTTCTTTTAATTTTGTTATTATAGATCAACAATATCATGTTGCTATATTGCTCAGACATATGCATACAAGACTTACAAGTCATAGCTATATAAGCACACATAGTTGACGACTAATGTTTTATAACTTGAGCTCTCTCCCTCTCTCTCTCTCTGCCTCTCCCAAAATTTAAAGTTTCAGCCAAGATTACTGCAGGTTAGTGTTCTTACTTAAATATCTTGGTAAACTTTCAATTATATTCGTTAAGATTTACAAAAATAGTCATATTCTTGTTTTTCATGTCGATATACACATATTACTGGAAAACCAAACAAGCAAGAAAATTTACATGCATTCTTAGTTCATAGTTCTTCATATCAATTCTACTCGGCCGAACACTTGCCTTTACTATTGTTAATAGAAGTATCACATGTTTACCTTCAAACCACATTTTGATTGGAATGTTAAACTCATTGCTCGTTGAAACTTGAAGTACTATAATGCGATCCAGCTTATAGATTATTGATTTAATACTATAGTAATATCGAATAACACTAATTATCATATTTCATCATAATCATTTGCGAACTTCAGACCTTGAGCTTATATATTTTATAGTTATTCAATCAGTTGACACTCAGTAAAACAATCCACAACCCAAATTTACAGAATCTAAAATTAAAAACTTCCCAATTCTTGTTATATCACTGCCATCACATTCTGCCCCAAATGTAGCAAGTTTAATGGTCTCAGAATATATGATAATTCGGTTAATTTATCATTTTATCTCCCTAATTTTCTCCTCATCATGTTACAAAAAGAAAATAGTATCTCCATAATCTGTGTAACTTTTTTTCTTTCTTTTCACAATAAATTATGGAAACATTATCTTCGTTTTTATTAGAATATATATATATATATATATATATATATATATATCTTTCTATACGTTTATAACTTACAAAGGAAAAAACAAACACTTATCACAAAAAAATAAATTCATAACATGAGAAAAAGTAAAAAGCATGTTAATTTATTTGTATAAAAATAGGACAATGCCACATCAGGAGAAATAATGGTAGGGATCTTCCAAGAAAATGAAATGTTTCTTATATGGTATACGTAATAATACACAAACAGACCCCCAATTCAGTATCTTTTAGTTTTCTTATAGGATCATAAAATATTTAAGATCTATAGGGTAACAACATAAAACAACAATTCCACTGTTAAAAAAATATCCATGAAAGTTTCTATAAATTACTCCCTCCGTTCCTGAATATAAGATGTTTTAGAAATTTTTTTTGTTCCAAAATATAAGATGTTTTAGAATTTTAAGATACTTTTTATTCATTAATGCCAACAAATTACGAATTTCAAGACCTATTAATTAAAAGTAAGTAAATTTTTGAATTTCTATTGGTTAATGTTTATTAAAAAGTAGTTTAGATAAGAGAAATATGTATTAATTGTTAAACAATAAATGTTTATTAATTTGTGTAAAAACTCTAAAACATCATATATTCTGGAAGAGAGGAGTAATTCACATCTATCCATCTTAATCCTAATACAAAAAAAATATCAAGAAAATAATCAACAATTTCCAAAAAGAAAAGTAAAAAAACAGAAGAAGAGAATTTCAATTAATACACGCGCTTTCATAATTTCGAATTACTACAAATTTATTTTATCAACCAGACTTCTTCTCTCATTTGTTCTGCGCACTAAACACGATTCTGATCCAAAAAGTTTTAACTCTTTATTTCTTTTTTTTAATTCGCCGTTGTTGCAGACAGACATAAGCCGAAAAAGCACAAAAAAAAAAAAAAAAAAAACACAGTAAGAGTCTGAGAAATTGGTCGGGTGAGAGGGAAAGAGGATTTAATTGTATCCTGTCTCCTAAATCACGGCCACTTCGCCGCCAAAAAGGTATCAGAGATTTTAATTGGGCCACCATTGATGAACCTAAACCCAGTCACAGACATAACGTGAATGTTCTGTCTATTTCAACCTCCTTTTAAATATCTTCTTATCACACGGATAAACTTGAAAGTAACAATTTTAATTTTTTTGCTGGATTTTGAAGAAATCAAATCAAACCCGACCCAAATCCTCGTCAGCCAAACATAATTTGACTTGTTGTTGGTGGTCATTGCTTCTCACGGTGACAAAGGTACACACTTTAACCCAGAAATTTTTGATTATTCTATTACATTTCCTGAGTTTCAGGAACCGTCTTTTTGTTTAATCGATTAGTTTAAGAAATTTGGAGTCTTTTATCCATGTTTGTGAAGACCTCGTCTTTATGTAAGTTCAGAGTATTGAGTCCGGTTAGTTTTTCTTCTCTCGTTTCTAATGGAAGAATTGATTTCACACTTTGGTTTAGGTCCAACATTGAGGGATTTACGGTCCGTGCACCGCGTGGAGGCTACAAGAAGAAGGTTTATATAACAAAAGGAAGGATCTTTTTAGTTTTTTTGAGGCTGTGATTGAAATGAAGAGTGTTGAAAGAAAAGGAGTTGATGACGTGTTCTTCGATTCATCTGATGTTTTGTCCGTTGATGGACAAGTAGAAGAAGAAGAAGCGGAGTTTCGAGTTTGGTCAGGTGAGCCAGTGAGTGTTGAGGAACGTCGTCAACGGTTTCTCAAGAAAATGGGTTTATTGGAAGAGAAGAAGAAACCGATGTGTTTGGAGAGGATAAGCGATTATAGTGATGAGGAGGTTACTACTAGTAGCTCTTCAGAGTCCTCATCTGTTTGTGAAGGTGATGAATTGCAATGTTGTGTTAGGGAAGAGAACTATGGATCAAGCACTTCAATGTCTGATGATGAGGAACCTGAAGAAGAAGAAGAAGAGAATGATTCAGAAAATGCTTCTTCGAGTCCATATCGGAGGAAGAAGAGTTCGAAGAATTGGTTGCTCGGATGCTTCGTAGGAGGAGAAACTGGTGAAGATTTCGAATACAAGTCAAAGGAAGAAGAAGCTATGATGATGCGGAAAGTGAGGGTGAAGACGAACAAGAAGAGTCATGTAGAGTTATCTGCAGCTTACAAGGTACAAGAGATTAATGGACACAAAAGGAAGATTTGGTCGTTGAGGTTTAGTCCTGATGGGAAGTTTTTAGCAACCGGAGGTGAAGATGGAGCTGTGAAGATATGGCGAATCACGCTATCAGATTCTTTGTTCGCCTCTTTTATCAGACAAGAGGCAATGAGCCAACAAGAAGATGCTTTGGCTATGTTCCCTCAGAAAGCTTTTCATTTAGAAGAAACACCGTTTCAAGAACTTTATGGTCATACCGGAGATGTCTTGGACTTAGCTTGGTCGTCAGACTCAAATGTGAGTTTAGTTTTGGCTTTTTTTTTTTTTTGTGTTAAAATCTCTTTCTTGATCCATATTCTTATGAATCTGTCTTTTTTGTGTTTTGGTTTTGCAGTTGCTTCTTTCAGCTTCTAAGGACAAAACAGTTCGGTTATGGAAGATTGGTTGTGATGAGTGTCTTCATGTCTTCCATCATAACAACTACGGTAACTTGTTTTGGATCTCAAAATTAACAGTTTTTTAGTCTGAAATCTTTGGCAATTTACTCACTGTTCTTGATTTTTTTTAAAACAGTGACTTGTGTTCAATTCAATCCGGTGAACAAGAACAACTTCGTAAGTGGATCTATTGATGGAAAAGCTCGGATTTGGGGTTTGTCAGAAGAGAGAGTCGTTGCTTGGACCGACGTTCGTGATTCCATTTCTGCAGTCTGTTACCAACCTAACGGAAATGTAATTTTCTTTCTCATTCAGTGTTCTCTTTAACTCTAAAGATCATTTGGGTTTTTGAGATTTTAAATAAAAATCTGTTTTTTTCTTCAGGGGTTCGTCGTCGGTTGCATCACCGGAATTTGCAGGTTCTATCAAACCTCAGGTACTTCAAAAACTCAAAAAGGAATTGTATGTGATTTGTCTATTTGAATTGTCTTCCATTAGGTTTTAAAGTTTGGGAATTTTGGATATTTTTTTATAGGAAATGATGTGACAATGGAGGAGCAGATTCTTATCAGAGGACGTAACAGAATCACCGCCGTGGAGTTTTGTCCTGGAAGCTCCGAGAAAGTCATGGTATCTTCCGACGATTCGAAACTCAGGATCATTGATAGATCTCAAATCCTTCGCAAATTCAAAGGTAGTTTGAACAAAAATGGAATCTTTGATTTTTTTTTTTAACTGTTTACAGTTTCGATTTCTATCGAATTGTGTTTTTTGATCTTCGAAATTTCTCTACAGTTTCACCGAAATTTGGGAAACAGTCGTCGGCGTCGTTTGTTTCCACCGCCGGGAAACATATTTTATCAGTCCGACGAGGTCACGGGGTCTATCTCTGGGAAAACGATGGTTTCCGGGGGAGGAAACCCGCGAAATCGTCGCGTTCTTTCGAGTATTTTCACTCGCCGGGTGTTTCCGCCGCCGCGGCTTGGGCTCCGACGGGAAAGGAGATATCGAAAGTGGCCGGCGATGACGAAGAATCACGGAGAGCGTTGAGACAGCTACGTAGCTCCGGGAGATTGTCTAGATCCTCTCGTGTAACCGCCACGTGGCCGGAGGAGAAGCTTACATTCGGTGGTAGAAGTTACGATGCTACCTTCTCCATCGGCGGCGAGTGCGATTTTGCCGGCGCGTGGAGACTGGTGATCGTGACGGCCAGCTTGGATGGGATGATTAGGACATTCCATAATTATGGATTGCCACGTAGATTATAGAGATTAGAGGCTAATTTTATTTCTTTGTTTAAAGAAAAAATCTTATATATAATTAGAAAAGTTGGTTTTGTTGTGTAATTATCCGAAACGTGCAAAATCTTGAGTGTAAGAGCAATGGAGATACTTTTTTAAAAAAATTTTGAAAAAAAAAAAAAAAAAAAAAAAAAAATTATTAAAAAAAAAAAAAAAAAAAAAAACAAATCGGGTTGTGCCACGTGTAAAAATGTATCAGAGAAACTCACCTAAAACTTCTTCAGAAAGAGACTCATCACGTTGAGTCTCTCCACGTATACGAAGAAACTCAATAAATCTCTCTATTGCTCTAAAATCTAAAAATTATACTATTAGGGATAAATATTTGACGTGGATGAGGCTACATCTTAATTTCTAATAAAATAATTAATATATTATAGATACATTAGTACATGACCAAATTTAATATCTTCTGTTATGATCTTTTAAAATTTATTATTTATTGATACTATATAATGAAAAGTGAATAAAAAATCAACAAAATCAATCTTTAATGGACTTTATTTTTTGAAAATTAATATTTTACAAAAAAGAGTGTAGTATATTATAAGGATGTGTGGTAAAATCTTAAATAAACAAATAAAACCATGTATTAGAAAGGGACTAATTTTTTATATTTACAATTAATGTCTCAAATCTTAATATATATATATATAAAGATATTTAAAAACCAAAACATTCACAAATTTGACTCAAAATCCTTTAAATATGGATGCATTAAATTAATTCACAACTTTGTATCATTCACCACATCACGTACCCTAATTCCTAGTTTACATCGTCATTCACCAGTCACCACAAAGAACTAACGATGTCCACGTCGACGAAGAAGATTGTTTTAAGGAGCTCAGATGACAAAATCTTTGAGGTTGAAGAAGCAGTGGCTCTCCAGTCACGGACCTTAGCTCACATGATCGAAGATGATTTCGTGGAAAACGGAGTCCCTCTTGCTAACGTCTCCGGCGATATCCTCGCCAAAGTGATCGAGTATTGCAACGAACATGTCGTTGTCGTCGTCCCAGATGGTGATTCGTCTTCTTCTTCCTCCGAAGAGGAGCTCAAGAAGTGGGACGCTGAATTCATGAGCAAGATGGATCAATCGATGGTCTTTTCTGTTATTCTGGCTGCTAACTATATAGGCATTTGTGAAATCTTCATTTTGATTTCATAGCGATCACGAACAAGTTCATAGCGGGCTCATAAATTAAAATGCATAAAAGATCATAATCGACAGTTGAATCTATTTAAAGCATATTAGCTGATCCTAATCGACAGTTAAATCTATTTAAAGCATATTAGCTTCTCTTCTGCTATCTCACTCCAGCCTCTGAAGCATATTAACTGCCTTAACGTGCCAGCTCATCATTACTCTCTTTTCGTGTTCCCACTTCACACAATTCTTTATCTTTTATATAATATAAGCTTGATGAAGCTAATCACAATTGTCCTCATCAGGACATGTTTAGAACCCTAAAACGCATGTCCTTTGACAATATATGGGCTTGTTTTAGAGATGCTTTAGTAATCACGAGGAAGATTTGTTTTTGGAACAAACACCAAACTTTGAAACGAAGATACATCTAGGTTTATAGAGAATTTAAAATCAAACAAAATACGTATATGTAATTAAAGAGCTTCGAATTTTCATTGAAACAAAGATGAGTGACTTCTAAGTTTCTAACTAACGTAGCCATTTAAAAATATATAAACGAAGCTCACATAATTAATCACCTTTCCCATAAACGAAGATGCCTTTGAACAAATCTAGCCGTTGTGACCTCGTTGACACTTTTTTCAACCTCACCAACCTCATACAGATTTTGCATTAGAAGACGACGTCGTTCTCTACATTTTTCCCTTTGGGAAACTTTTGATATATATATTTTTTTTGACAGCCCACATTACTTCCTAATCATGTTATTACTACTGACTGTAATGCTTAGTTTCCTAAAAACACGAGATATCTTTCCCTTTTATTTCAAGATTTCCTAATAATGTTATCATGAGTCACTGAAGAAAACAACCAACTCAAAATGCTATAAATACAGCTGCATAGGCTTAAACTTTGTATCATTCACCACATATCAGATATCCTTATCATCAAAATTACCAAAGAAATGTCGACGTCGGCGAAGAAGATTGTTTTGAGGAGCTCGGACGGCAGGATCTTCCAGGTTGAAGAAACGGTGGCTCTCCAGTCGCAGACCATAGCAGACATGGTTAAAGCCGTCGGTAACGTTATCCGTATTGCCAAAGTCACCGGAGATATCCTTGAAATGGTGATCAAGTACTGCAAGAAACACGTCGTTGTCGTCGTGCCCAATGGTGATTCGTCGTCTTCTTCCTCCGAAGGGGAGCTCAAGAAGTGGGACACTGACTTTGTGAGCAAGATGGATCGATCAACGCTCGTTCGTATCATAAAGGCTGCTGATCATCTAAACATCAAAGATCTTCTTGATCTTACTTGTAAGAACGTCGCTGATAGGATGATGGCATGTAGATCTGTGCAAGAGCTTCGTGCTTTTTTGAACGCCGAGAACGATTTCACACCCGAAGAACAAGCAAAGATGCGCAAAGATTACCCATGGGCTTTTTAATGATCATGTAGATCTTTGTGGCCTGTGTGTGAGTTTGTTATATGATCATGTTTGTCCTTGCAAAGTCGTACTTCTTTGATAATAAGCTACATGACTGTATGGCCCCAAGCCAATGGTTTGTATAGTAATCTGTTTCAATGAATAAAAAGTATGGTTTAAAAAACAAAATTTAATTAATGATAAGCAAGAAAACATTATCGTGATTTTCTTTTTATATAAAAAGAGTTCACATATTTATCGAAATATAACAAAATGTACAAACAACACGATAGCAAAAATTAACTTAATAAATTTGACAAAAATCATGTCAAGGAATGAACATAAGCTAAATCACAAGATGTTTTCTTACTTTACCCTTTACTTGTTAACCGAGACGTAATTGTTTTCGTGAACCACAATATCTTGTTACCGAAAGAAATTTCCAATGAATCTCCTTGAGGGCTAAAACTATTGAAACCTTTTCAAGAACACTTTCGTCTTTGTTTTTTTTTCTTTCTTAAAAGTGGCCTATATATCCAAATCCATTTAAGACTTTTTCGGAGTGTCTCCAACAAGTTGAAAAAGTAAAGTGGGTCTTAAAAGAGATTATTCAAAGGTTGGGTCAATCACGATAACAATTCTCTATCACTTGGTCAAAGTAATACGTTGTCGTTCTACTCGATTTGATGAAACTAAGTCATAGATGTATGTATGTAATGGTGGCAATGATCTATATGCAGTCACATAGATAAAAACGAAACAAATTGGAAACTGAAATGAAAGAAGTAAACGTTGAATCTAAATGATAAAGGAATATACTAGGTTACTAACCTTGGTCATTGAAGCAAGGTCCGAGAGGTTAAGCAATTCTCTCTTCGTTCTTTTTTACCATATCATACATGATTTTCTCTGCTCTGTCTGATTCATTCTTATTAATGATTAACAAGACATAAGTAGGATGTCTTAAGAAACGAAAAGCAACAACACATAAGCAGATAAGTTTTTAAGAAACGAAAACCAACAACACATAAGTAGATAAGTTTTTAATAAGCCATACGTAGTCTCCTGTAAACATCAGTTTTCTCTTCTCCTCTTACGTAGTCCTTTGAGAATGAATTGCAGATTGGAGCTAACCTGTTTCNCACGACCTTCCTCCTCAGCACAAAACGAAACAGGTTAGTTCCAGATCAATGGACCTTCCATTTCGGATGTCATAAACCATATTGCCCTGCCTAAGTGTCTCACGGGTTGAGTCAACTTCCCACACGTTGGCATCCAAAATGGAAGCTCCTTTGAGCATGAGGTGCAGATGAGCATGCAAGAGCACGTCCCATTCATCGAACGTCAGCCAGTGGTCACGAGAGTGGTGAAGAACAATGTAGCAAATTTTCATGGTCATATAATTAGCAGTCAGCAAACGTATAAGCATAAAGTTTTTTTTTGCATCTTCTTCATACAATTCAATACTATTCACATTTTCATCATCTCATACTCAAACTGCATAAATAGCATGTGTGAACAGAACAGTTTTACATCATCATCATTATTATTATCAAAGCACGTCAAATTTTCGTCATCATCTTCATCATTTTAGCGTTTTTTTTAGTGATTCGGTGATTCCCCTATAGACTAAGCGCAGTGGATTCATTTTTAGTGTAGCCGAGAGATTTTAATTCACATATATAGAAGATTTAATGAAATCGATGCAGATTTAAATTAAAAGTTTAACGAAAAATATTTGGTTTTACACACATTTAGAGGACAATTAGATCCGTATATTCCACTACAATTTCNCCCCCCCAAAAAAAAAAAAAAAAAAAAAAAAAAAAAAAAATACATTTCTTAGCCGATCACTTTCAATTGATTATACAGTATATATGATTTTGGTGAAGGCATTAATAAAAGGATTGTACAGGATCAACGCCTAGGCTTCCGATTGCTGATCCAATCCGAATTGCAGCATTGTGGGCTTCCTTATATGTGATCCATGTGTTTGGACCGACCTATATTCACATAATCACATTAATAATTATAAGTATTCTTATTTAAATTGAAATGATATACAGCATGAGAGAGTTCAAAACGAAATGAGTGTACCTTGGAATCAGTCGTTAAGCGTCGGCCTAACATTTGCTCATTTGGATCTTTCTTCACAGCCTCGCTGAAATAAGAATACACACGAGAGACAAGTGAGACAAGTCTGTATAACTAATAACAAAAACATATATTATACAAGAATTTTGCTTGAAAGGAAAAAATTTATACTGATTGATTGAAAGTTTAAAGGAAAATTTTGCTTACACACATTAACACGTTATTAGCTCTTCAGAGTCCTCATCTGTTTGTGAAGGTGATGAATTGCAATGTTGTGTCCGAGAAGAGAATTATGGATCAAGCACTTCATGTCTGATGACGAGGAACCTGAAGAAGAAGAAGAAGAGAATGATTCAGAAAATGCTTCTTCGAGTCCATCGCGAGGAAGAAGAGTGCGAAGAATTGGTTGTTCGGATGCTTCGTAGGAGGAGAAACGGGTACAGAGTTCGAAGTTAAGTCAAAGGAGGAAGTAGCGAAGATGAGGAAAGTGAAAGTGAAGACTAACAAGAAGAGTCATGTAGAGTTATCTGCAGCTTACAAGGTACAAGAGATTAATGGACACAAAGGGAAGATTTGGGCGTTGAAGTTTAGTCCTGATGGCAAGTTTTTAGCAACCGGAGGTGAAGATGGAGTTGTCAAGATATGGCGGATCACACTATCGGATTCTCTGTTTGCCTCTTTTATCCGACAAGAGGCAATGAGCCAACAAGAAGAAGCTTTGGTTATGCTCCCTCAGAAAGCTTTTCATTTGGAAGAAACACCACTTCAAGAACTTTATGGTCATACCGGAGATGTCTTGGACTTAGCTTGGTCGTCAGACTCAAATGTGAGTTTAGTTTTGGCTTTTTTCGGTGTTAAAATCTCTTTTTTGATCCATTTTCTTATGAATTTTCGTTATGCAGTTGCTTCTTTCAGCTTCTAAGGACAAGACTGTCCGGTTATGGAGAATTGATTGTGACGAGTGTCTTCATGTCTTAAATCATAACAACTACGGTACCTATTTTTGAATCTAAAAAATAACATATTTAGTTTTAAATCTTGGTAATTTCACTCACTGTTCTTGCTTTTTTTTTTAAAACAGTGACTTGCTTTCAATTCAATCCTGTGAACAAGAACAACTTCATAAGTGGATCTATTGATGGAAAAGCTCAAGTCGTTGCTTGGACCGACGTTCGTGATTCCATTTCTGCAATCTGTTACCAACCTAACGGAAACGTAATTTTCTTTCTCATTCAGTTGTCTCTTTTACTCGAGAGATCATTTTGTGTTTTGAGATTCTTAATAAAAATCGCAACTTTGCTCTGTTTTTTTCCTTCAGGGGTTCGTCGTTGGTTGCATCACCGGAAATTGCAGGTTTTGTCAAATCTCAGGTACTTTTAAAACTCGACGTAATTGTATTTGATTTGTCTATTTGAATTGTGTTGAATAAGGTTTTAAAGTTTGGGAATTTTTTATAGGAAACGATGTGATAATGGAGGAGCAGATTCTCCGCCGTTGAGTTTTGTCCTGGAAGCTCCGAGAAAATCATGGTATCTTCCGACGATTCGAAGCTCAGGATCATTGATAGATCCCAAATCCTTCACAAATTCAAAGGTAGTTTGAAAAAAAAAAAAAAGGAATCTTTGATTTTTTNAAAAAAAAAAAAATGGAATCTTTTATTTTTTTTTTTTTTTTTTTTATAACAATTTACCAGTCTCGATTTTTATCGAATTGTGTTTTTGATCTTCGAATTTCCTCTACAGTTTCACCGAAATATGGGAAACAATCGTCGGCATCGTTTGTTTCTTCCGCCGGGAAACATATTTTATCAGTCCGACGAGGTCACGGGGTCTATCTCTGGGACAACATGGTTTCCGGGAGGAGAAACCCGCGAAATCGTCGCGTTCTTTCGAGTATTTTCACTCGCCGGGTGTTTCCGCCGCCGCGGCTTGGGCTCCGACGGGAAAGGAAATATCACGGAGAGCGTTGAGACAGCTACGTAGCTCCGGGAGATTGTCTAGATCCTCTCGTGCAACCGCCACGTGGCCGGAGGAGAAGCTTACACCCGGTGGTAGAAGTTACGATGATACCTTCTCCATCGGCGGCGAGTGCGATTCGCCGGCGCGTGGAGACTGGTGATCGTGACTGCGAGTTTGGATGGGATGATTAGGACATTCCATAATTATGGACTGCCACGTAGATTATAGACTATAGAGATTAAAGACTAAATTTTTTTTTTTTTTTTTAAAGAAAAAATAGTTAGAAATTAGAAAAGTTGGTTTTGTTGTGTAATTTTCCGAAACGTACAAAATCTTGAGTGTAAAGTCTAAAATTAATATTAGGGATGATGCTACATGTTAGTAAAATTCAGTTGAAAATGTATACTCTCTCAATTTATAATATAAATAGTAGATAATCATAAATACATTATTTTCTTTCACTAAAATACTTTTCCATAAAAATGAATAAATAGTAAATCAAATATTTTAAATATCTTCTGTCATGATCTTTTAAATCTTATTATTTATAGATATTATCTAATAAAAAGTGAATAAAAAATCAACAAAATCAATCTTTATTGGACTTTTTTTGTTTTGAAAATTAATATTTTACAAGAAAGAGTGTAGTATATGATAAGGATGTGTGGTAAAATCTTAAATAAATAAATAAAACCAATTATTAGAAAGGGACTAATTTTTGATATTTAGAATTAATGTCCTAGATCTTAATATATCATGTTGTGACAATGAAGAAAAATCACCAACTTCAATCCTTTAAATATAGATGCATATATTCACAACTTTGTACCATTCACCACATCACGTACCCTAATTCCTAGTTTTCATCGCGCGTCATTCACCACAAAGAACTAACGTACATGTCAACGTCGGCGAAGAATATTGTTTTAAGGAGCTCAGATGACCAAATCTTTGAGGTTGAAGAAGAAGTGGCTCTCCAATCACGGACCATAGCTCACATGATCGAAGATGACTGCGTCGAAAACGAAGTACCTCTTGCTAACGTCACCGGCGATATCCTCGCCAAAGTGATCGAGTACTGCAATAAACACGTCGTTGTCGTCGTCCCGGATGGTGATGGTGATTCGTCTTCTTCCTCCTCCGAAGAGGAGCTCAAGAAGTGGGACGCTGAGTTGATGAGCAAAATAGATAAACCGACGCTCTTTTCTCTTATTATGGCTGCTAATTATCTAGACATAAAAAATCTTCTTGATCTTACTTGTCAGACCGTAGCTGAAATGATCAAAGATTATACTGTAGAAGAGGTTCGTGATTTTTTCAATATCCCGAGCGACTACACACCGGAAGAAGAAGCAAAGGTTCGCGAAGAAAACCAATGGGCTTATGAATGATCATGTAGACCGTTGTGGCCAGTGTGTGTGACTTCTTTGTTCATGATTATGTTTGTCCTCGCACAGTCCTGCATTATTTGCTTTGCTTTATTATTAATTATTAAAAGAGTTAACATATTCATCAAAGTAGATTTTTTTCTTTTTCTGACAAATTAAAAATCACAAGACATAAAGTTAAGTCACAACTACTAAACCTTTTACTTGTGTTAACCAAGAAATAAATGTGTTATTTTCCCTTCGTCCTAATTGTGTTCAAAGTGTACGACTAAAATTATAGAGGCCTTTCCCCGAACACTTCTGTCTTTTTTTTTTTTTTTTTTCTATCTCGTTGCCTTATAACAGTAATTAAGTGACCTCCATAGCCAAATCCATTTAAGACTTTTTCAAAGTTTCTCCAATATAACGTCCATACAGACAAGTGAATTATATTAAACCATCTCTAAAATATATACCCTTTGAACACACACACACACACTGAATCACTGATAGGTACAGTTCAGGACAATCATCATTGTTGATCAAGAACACTTTGGTCTCAAATTCTTTATTTTAGAACAAGTTATTTTAATTTTTCTCTTATTAATTAACCATTTAATTAACTCCTGGAATACAAAAACTAAAAGAGACCGATTAAACTAAAACTACTACGTGATACTTTGAGGATTTTTTTTTTTTTTTTTTTAAATCAATTTTACTAACTTTGATGATAAGATTAAGTTGTATATTTTTAACTTCTGGGGTTACACCACACTTAATTAGCTTTCAAAGCAGATAGAGGATACTCCACTCGTTGTCGTGTTCGTGACTTCGTGGTAGAGGTTTCCATGAGCAAATCAACAATGGCTCTACCACTGATTCTCGAACACGACCAACGTGTCAGATATGTAACAAATATGGTCATTCTTATTTACAAATGTTAATTACAAGCGCTTCGATATTCATGCCTATATCAAAGTGAAGATTTCACAAATGCCTTTGCCGCAATGAGAGTTACAAATCAAATCATGAATCTCTTGTATTGATCATAATTGAAAGCAGACTGCAACTGATCATTGATCTCATAGCGATCACGAACAAGTTCATAGGGCGCTCTGTTCATCACAGCAATCATGAAATGCATAAAAGATCCTAATAATCGACAATTGAATCTACATAAAGCATATTAGCTTCTCTTCTGCGATCTCACTCAAGCCTCTGAAGTGTAACTGCCTTAACGTGCCAGCTCATCGTTACTCTCTTTCAGTGTTCCCACTTCACACAACTTCTTTCTCTTTGTATATTAAGCTTGATGAAGCTTATCACAATCTTCCTCATCACGACATGTTTGGAACCCCTAAAGCACATCGCCTTTGACAATATATTGGGCTTGTTTTAGAGGTGGTTTAGTAATCATGAGGAAGATTCTGGGGGTGATTGGTGGGGCGGCGGATGGTGCGGAGGCCATGGGTCCACCCTAATTTTTAAGTATTTACTATTTAGTTAAGAAAAAAAGTCCAAATATATTTATTTTAAAAAAACATTTACGTTAAAAGGCCCAAAAAAATTTGTTTGCCTTAGGTCCATCTAAATCTTAAGCCGGCCTGATTGCTTGCTGTGTGCACAGCTATATATCTCTCTACAACAACCCAAAGTTACCAATCAAGCTCTTTTTTTATCACTTTCTATTTTTAAAACATAAAACAAATTTATTCTTTTATAGAAGTTTCGTGGCTGTAAAAAATAATTTTTCTATAGCACAAATTTTAATGTTCTCAAAATTCTCTCTTTTTTATTTCCATATTATTTTTTCCACATTCTCTTTTTAATATATTATTTCTATATCTTATTATTTTGGTTTTAATGTTATATTTAATGATATAAATTATAACAAAAAAATTTACTGCACTAAAATCCAGAGCCACAGCAAAAAAATCTACAGCCTACTTTACAGCAAAAAATCCAAAGCTATAGCAACAACAAATCAGGCCCTTTATTTTGGAAGAAACACTAAACTTTGAAGACCAAGGAAAGTGATGAAGTCACACTACAACGAAGATATATCTAGGTTTAGAGAGAATTTAAAATCAAACAAAATACATATTTATAACAGTAGTTTCTATTTAATCAATTAATTTCTGTAAGTGACTATTTAATCTAGTTCTAACTAATGTAGCCATTTCAAAAAGATGTTAACGAAGTTCACATAATGAATTACCTTTCCCTCAAACGAAGATGCCTTTGAACAAATCTAGCCGTTGTGACATCGTTGTAACTAGGGATGGGCATTTGGGTTTCGGGTCGGGTTTGGGTCGGGTCCATTCGGGTTCGGATCCATTCGGGTAGCTAAATTTTAGATATATTCGGATTTCATACAATTTTGGTTCGGTTTTGGTTCGGTTCCTGTCGGGTTTCGGGTCGGTTTGGGGCTAAATTTTTTAGACCCGTTCGGGTTTTTTAAAAATTTTGGTTCTTGTTCGGGTCTTATTTGGGTCTGTTATTATCGATTTTGTTGTACTCAATACTCGATGATAACTCGAAAACAAGCAAAAATAACTAAAAAGTGAAAAATAACAGAAAAAGTTTGTATTAACTCTAAAATTCAAAGGTAAAAAATCAAAATAAATATAATTCTTACAAATTTAAAAGTTTCATGTTCTACATATAACTATTATCTTAGGTTTATAATTGTAATTTAGTTATTTTTGGTTATTTTAAGTTTATAACTAATATTTTTTGTATATAATTATATTTTAGATATTTCGGATACTTATTCGGTTTTCGGTTCGGTTCCGGTTCGGGTCGGATATTTTCGGGTATATAAATTTTGCACCCATTGGGTATTTATGTCGATTCCGTTTTGGTTTGGTTCCATCTATTTTGGGTCGTTCGGATCCGGGTAAAAATGCCCAGGGCCTAGTTGTAACTTATTACAACCTCACAGGTTTCGCATTTTAAACGACGACGTCGTTCTCTATATTTTTCTTTTATTTTTCTGTTTCGGGAAACTTTTAATGTTTGTTGACAGCCCATACTTCCACTACTGACCGTTTCTTCATGTTAGTTTCCTAAAAACATTAAATGCACCAGATATCTTTCCCTTTTATTTCAAGATTTCCTAACAATGTTATTATGAGTCACTGAAGAAACCAACCAACTCAAAACGCTATAAATACAGATGCATAGGCTTACAACTTTGTATCATTCACCACATATCAGATATCCTGAAATGTCGACGTCGGCGAAGAAGATTGTTTTAAGGAGCTCGGATGGCAGGATCTTTCAGGTTGAAGAAACGGTGGCTCTCCAGTCGCAGACCATAGCTGACCTGGTTAAAGATGATTCCGTCGGTAACGAAATCCCTATTGCCAACGTCACCGGAGATATCCTTGAAACGGTGATCGAGTTCTGCAAGAAACATGTCGGTGTCTCCGATGGTGATTCGTCGTCGTCTTCTTCCTCCGAAGAAGAGCTCAAGAAGTGGGACACTGACTTTATGAGCAAGACGGATCGAGCAACGCTCTTTCAGCTTCTGAAGGCTGCTTTTCATCTAAAAATCAAAGATCTTTGTGATCTTACTTCTGAGACCGTCAGACATAAGATGAATGCATGTAATTCTGTGCGAGAGCTTTGTGCTTTTTTCAACACCGAGAACGACTTCACACCTTAATGATCATGTAGATCGTTGTGGCCTGTGTGTGAGTTTGTTCATGATTATGTTTGTCCTCGCACAGTCGTGCTTCTCTGCTTTGAATAATAAGCTACAAAACTGTATGGCCCCAAGCCATGGTTTGTAATCGGTTTCATTGAATTAAAAAGTATGTTTTTAATATAAAAATATTACTGATAAGCAAGAAAACAGTATTGTGATTTTCATTTTATATAAAAAGAGTTCACATATTTATCGAAATATAACAAAATATATAAACAACACGATAGCAAAAAATTAACTTAATATAAATTTGATAAAAATCATCACAAGGAACGAACATAAGCTAAATCACAAGATGTTTTCTTACTTTACCTTTTACTTGTTAACCGAGACGTAATTGTTTTCAAAGTAGGTTAATTGTGAACCACAATATCTTGTTACCGAAAGAAAATTCCAATGAATCTCCTTGAGCTAGGACTAAAACTATTGAAAACCAATTTCCATGAAAACTTTCGTCTTTGTTTTTTTCTCTTTCTTAAAAGTGGCCTCCATATCCAAATCCATTTAAGACTTTTTCGAAGTGTCTCCAATGTTCATATACCTCCAGAGATGAATGTATATACCCTTTGAAGAACACACACACGTCTATAGGTCAGGAATATATGAATCCATTGCTACTGTGACTGAAAGCTCCATGGATTCTTATCATGGACCATGTGTTGAGAATGTTGTGGTCACTCTCACTAACTTTGATGGTAATATTAAAACCAAAAAATAAAAACTTTGATGATAAGATTAAGACTTAGAGTGTCAACACTGAGGATACTCCACTTGTTGACGTTGTCATGGTCAGAATAACATAAGCTCTTGTGGTTTTCGTGGACCGTGGTAGATGTTTCCATCTGAATATCTGATAATCACCAATGGCTTTACCAGTGATTCTCGAATACGACCACCCTGTCAGATCTGTAACAAATGAATTTGGTCATATAAATGAGCAAGTGTTAATTACGAGCGGTTCGGTCATACTCATGCCTATATATCAGAGTGAATATTTCACAAATTGCCTTTGTTGAAAATGAGAGTTAGATATCCATGTTCCTCATCTGGACACATTTGGAAGTTGGAACCCTAAAGGCTTTGCCAATATATCGGCTTCTTTTAGAGATGGTTTAGTGATCATGACGAAGAGTTGATTTTGGAACTAATAGTAAAACCCAGATCATTGAAGATCAAGAAAAATGATGAAGCCACACTACAACGAAGATACATATCTCGGTTTAAAGAGAATCTATAATCAAACAAAACACGTCTTTGTAAAGAGCTTCGACTTCATATATATGATGAAATTACCCTTTCATATAAACATATGAGTTATAACTAATATTAGTCTCTGAACAAATCTAGCCGTCGTGACACGTATCATGTCACTGAGCAGTTTCTCAACCTTCGATAGATTTTGCATTAAACGACGACGTCCTCCTCTATATTTTTCTTTCCTTTTTCTGTTTGGGAAACTTTTGATATATATGCTTTTGACAGCCCATATCCTGCTAATCATGTTATCACTATTGACCAATGTCCTAATTTCTTAAAAACCCAAACAGTAATTTACAGAGCACCAGATATCTTTCCTTCTTTTGTTAGGGAAAATGAAATTTATTTAAATATTTCCAAATAATGTTTGTTTTTTGGCTAAATATTACCTAATAGTGTTATTGTGTGAGTCACTAAAGAAAACCACCAACTTAAAATCCTATAAATGGAGATGCACAGGCTTATCATTTTGTATCATTCACCACATATCAAATATCCAGAAATAAAGAACGGTATGTCGACGTCGGCGAAGAAGATTGTGTTGAAGAGCTCCGATAACAAGATCTTTGAGGTTGACGAAGCCGTGGCTCGCCAGTCTCAGACCATTGCTCACATGATCGAAGATGACTGCGTCGATAATGGAGTCCCTCTTGCTAACATCACCGGCAAGACCCTCGCCAAGGTGGTCGAGTACTGCAAGAAACACCTGGTCGTCCCCGATGCTGTTGCTGATCCGTTTTTTTCCTCCGTAGTGGAGCTCAGGGAGTGGGACGTTGACTTTGTTAACGAAATGGATCAATCGATGCTCTTGGACATTTGTCAGGCTGCTGATTATCTGAACATCCCAAAACTTCTTGAGCTTGCTTGTAAGGGCGTTGCTGAAATCATCAAAGGTAAGACTCCAGAAGAGATGCGCGCAATTTTCGGCATCGTGAACGATTATACAGCCGAGGAAGAAGCAGAGGTTCGCAAAGAGAACCAGTGGGCATTTGAATGATCATGTAGATCACTTTGGTTATTGATTATGTTTGTCAGTTCTCGCACAGTCGTGCTTCTTTGCTTTGCATCATAATAAGAGATAAAAACAATGTCTTGTTTTTCTTCTCAAACATCTATCTCGTATTAATTTTAAAAAGCGTTTACATATACATCGAAATATAACAACGCATATAAACAACACGGTAACAAAGGAGCTTAATAATTAACTTGACAAAAATCACAAGGAAAGGCATAAGCAAATAAAAAAATGACAACACCACATCTGCACACCATCTCTATTTGCCAACCGCCGCTGTAAAAAGGACTCAAAACACAAGAAATTAGGTCTGTAGTTATATATGTTTTGTAATTTGTTCTCAGTGATAGATTTATAATTAATCTTTCGCTTTCTGTGACTTATGATATGTTGTAGATGATAGATTTGTTACTTATGATACAAAAATCACAATTTAAATAGACGATGTAATACTTTGCTACAAAAGTCAAATCTTATTGCCTGCTTTATTTTCTACTTAATTTCCCATATCATACCCCGTTCTCCAATTCCATCTTCTATATGTATCAAATGTTTTTGTGTTTTCTTATGTCTTTCGATATCATGAACGTGATTGAATGACATAAAATGTGTGGGATGCCTTGAAATGGAATATGTTAATAAAACGTGTAATAGAAGACAATTTTCCACAAATTCAATCACTTTCTCATAGGTCTAACAATATAAATTACCACCAACAGTTGACCTGCTAAAATTTTGGATAAAGGTGCCATAAAATTGGTCACAGAACTCGATAATAGGTTTTTTAGACTTCCGGGTTGTCGATACTCTAGACGAAAATTGTGTTGTCAAACTAATCAAAATTACAATATAAAATTTGTATCCTTCCCGTAAACGAAGATTCCTCTGAACAAATCTAGTTGTTGAGACACGTTTCATGTAATTGAGCCGTTTCAATGACACAAGGTATCAAGGCAAAATCGTTGACTTTTTTCAACCTCAAACAGATTTTGCATAAATAACCACGTAGCTCTTTTCCTTTTTCTGTTTCCTTTTTCCATATCCTTCCTAATCATGTTATGACGATTGGCGAAAGTCTTAAAAACAAAACACAGTTTCAGAGAAAACAGCACAAACATTTTCCTTTTCCTTTTAGGTAAAACTATATATTAAATTTCCATATTTCCTAATCATGTTATGACATTGAATATAACCACCGACTCAAAATCCTTTAAATAGATGCATAGTTTCTCAACTTAGTATCATTCGCCACATTAAGTATTATCCTAATTTCCTAGTTTTCATCAAATCTCCACAAAGAACGAACGATGTCCATGTCGAAGAAGATTGTTTTGAAGAGCTCAGATGGTGAGATCTTTGAGGTTGAAGAAGCGGTGGCTCTCCAGTCGCAGACCATAGCTCACATGGTTGAAGATGACTGCGTCGGTGACGGAATCCCTCTTGCTAACGTCACGAGCCAAATCCTCGCCAAAGTGATCGTGTACTGCAACAAACACGTCGCCGTCGTCCCCAGTGGTGATGGTGCTTCCTCTTCTTCCTCCGAAGAGGAGCTCAAGACTTGGGACGCTAATTTTATAAAGGATATCGATCATTCGACTCTCTCTAACCTTATTATGGCTGCTAATTATCTAAACATCAAAGATCTTCTTGGTCTTACTTGTCAGACTGTAGCTGATATGATCAAAGATAAGACCCCAGAAGAGGTTCGTACTATTTTCAACATCAAGAACGATTTCACACCGGAGGAAGAAGAAGAGGTTCGCAGAGCAAACAAGTGGGCTTTTGAATGATCGTCTCGAACACTGTGGCTGACTTAGTTCATGATTATGTTTTTCCTCGCTTAGTTGTTGTTTCTTTATTTTTCTATATAAAAACTAATAGTTTTTGCTTTATAATTTTAAGAAGAGTTTACGTAGCCATCGAAATATAATAGATTTTTAAACAATACGAGAACATAAGCAGCTTGATATCTTGAAAACTATACAAAGAACGACATACGTAATTAATATTTTAAATAAAAAAAACATGATCAAAAGATTTTATAGGTACGAGGCTTTTAAGGATTATGGAGATGGTCTTCTAGCTAGGAATCTTGTTAAACGCATCAAAGTCTAGAGATTCTGAGCATTGATGAGATCGTAGTATAATGCAATCTAATGTGATGGTGGTCATCAGCGTTTCAGAATAAATAGGCATGTTTGTTAACGGCAATACAGTTGTTTCCACAAGATGTATTATTGGTTGGGGAAATTTGGTTACATATCAATTTAGAGTATTCTAATTCTAATTTATCATATTTCTCAAATGGTGAGCTCATTCCATGAATAAAGAAAGGAGAAATTTGTAAAGAAGAAAAGGAAACAGAAATTTGAATAATTTGTAACATTTTGTCGTAGTCTTGTGGTGTTTTATTCCATCTCTCTTCTGTCTACAATAAAACCATTACTAGTAAAAAAAAAAGGGAACTGTTCATGTATAATAATTTGTTCATGGCGTTGGTTAACTGGTATCCTGAGCTTACCGTATACTTCTCCAAGCCCATGCAGCAGAACTTGAGATGTCGAAAGCCAAGTTTTGTGACTATTTTTTATATAAAATCTTAAGAGTTTTACAATGAAACTTGAAACTTATATAGGTTAGTGGTTTCCTTGTAACAAGAGGTCACTAGTTCAAGTCACTTGGGAGGAGGGGCTGGGAATGGACTAAAGGCTGACTCCGGGTCCACGGAGATTAAGGTTTCGACCCGGAAAAAAAAAAAAAAAAAAAAATTATATAGGCTGTTTCTTTGTTTTGTTGCAATTTTTTCACCCACTTGGGTAATAAACGAAAACCGTAGATAACCAAAACTTATTATGGTTTGATAACAATATTTATTTTTTGGTTACGCTTGAGTCGGCTTGACCAAAAAACGAGAAAACAGTCTTTTGCATAAATAACTTCGTGTAGCTCTCTATATATATTCTTTCCTTTTTCTTTGTTTTTTTTTTAACAAATATATTATTTCCTTTTTCTGTTTGCAAAAACATATACTTCCATATCCTAATCATGTTATGACTTATGACTATTGACGAATGTCTTAAATTTCTGGAAAAAAAAAACACAATTTCAGAAAGAAGAAAACACAAACATTTATCCTTTTCCTTTTTGGTAATTAAAATAATAGATTTCCATATTTCCTAATCATGTTATGACATTAAATAAAACCACCGCCTCAAAACCCTTTAAATAGATGCATAGGTGCTCAACTTTGTTATCATTCGCCACATTAAGTAATATTCTAATTTTCCTAATTTTCATCAAATCTCCACAGAGAACGAACGATGTCGACGCCAGCGAAGAATATTGTTTTGAAGAGCTCAGATGATGAGATCTTTGAGGTTGAAGAAGCTGTGGCTCTCCAGTCACAGACCATAGCTCACATGGTTGAAGATGACTGAGTCCGTGACGGAGTCCCTCTTTTTTTTTTTTTTTTTGGTTTTAGAGTCCCTCTTGCTAACATCACGAGCAACATCGTCGCCAAAGTGATCGAGTACTGCCGCAAACACGTCGTCGTCCCCAGTGGTNTTATTGTATTTACTTTTCTATAAGTGTGTTGTAGCTGGATTCATTATCAATTTAAGAAAAGAGTTTTACTCTCTTTCTTTCTTTCAAAACTCTGAAACTCTCATCTCTCTATCTTCTCCATCGATTATACTTCATCAATCTACATTCTTTCTTTGTCAAATCTTACATGGTATCAGAGCCATGTTTCTTAGTTTGGTGATTCTATTTCATTTATTTCATTGTTCTTGAGATCTATATCTCTCTATTCTCTGTTCTTGAGTTTG
>OVBJ01001754.1:0-24410 GCA_900406535.1 Noccaea bulbosa | reverse complement strand
AACAATCAAACAAGAACATGTACAATCAATCCTAAATTCACACCTCAAAAATCATGTGTAATTCACTCCTGAATCCCTAATACCGTCCGATACCACTTCTAAAACTACTTTTTGGTTCACGGATGTTACACAAATTCTGTTTATCTTCCACCATAAACTAAACCATATAGCAAATTTTTACCAAATGAAATAACATACAATAAATTTGTAAATTTTTTTTACCCGTAGATTTGTTTTTCTCGATGTTGAGGAATACGGATGTATCCGAAAGAAAATAAAATCAAACTAATCAATAAGATAAAACATTTAGTTATCCATCCATAGAATGCAACGGATAGACTTTCCTTCCACCAGTAAATCGAAAGCCTTGTTAATTTCTTCAAAGCATAATTCGTGAGTAATAAGACCGTCCAGATTAAGCTCCTGGAATTAAAAAGAAATTAATAACCACATGCCACATCTATATGTAGAATCATAACCTGAATTGAAGAAGAAAAAACTACAAATTTTATTTTTAATTGTTTCTTTTACAAATAAGCACATAAACTACAAATAGATTCATTTATACCTTTTTCAAATAACGATCCACGAGAATGGGAATATCAAATTTGGGTTTAAGACCGCCAAATAAAGGTCCACATATACTTCTGCCTCTGAGAAGATCGTAACTACCCAAGTTTATCGGCAGAGCCCTCTGCTCCATCCCCAATATTACAGTTTTACCTCCCTAAAAGAAAATTTTGTAGTAAAATAAGGATTAACCATTTTGGTTTTTTACAGCATTCGAATGATGCTAAAATAAGATAGAAACCAGTATGAACCGGTAGAAAAGCATACCGTGCGGGTGCTATTGAAAGCCTCCTCCATCAAAGAATTTAAACCAATGCATTCAAAACTACAGTCAACTCCTCCTTTTGTCATTTCCTTAACCACCTTTAATACATAATTATCCAATAATTTTTGTTTTGAGAAAGTATAAATAAAATATATTAATTTCTTTAAAAGTTTTGAATAAAAAAATAAAATATTAAAAATGATGCGAATTAACACACCTGGCTAATTGTTTTATCTCCAAAGAAAGTAGGATTGACAAAATCCGTGATCCCGAATCTTTTACCTACATCAATAATTATTGATGCTTTAGATGATGATATATCAGTTTTTAAAAAGTTTAACAGGAAATCAGATCCAAAAAAATATTCCAAGAAATAAAACAACCAAACCTATTTCACATTTATCAGGATTGAGATCCACACCAATGATCTTTGCAGCCCCACGCAGTCTTGCGCCTTCTGCAACCTGTTTACCAAATCATTCTCTCTTTTATACCAAACTCTCATTCGCAAATGTCAGTATTTTTGTTGTACATCATACTTTTTTTTTTGTCAAATAAAAATAATAATTGAATTGTTAGTGTAGCATAATGCTCTGCAACAGAGAAAGATTTTTTTTTAAATTTTCAAATACCGCAAGTCCGACAGCACCAAGGCCCAAGATAGCGACTGTGGAACCTTCTTCCACGTCAGCCACCTTCCATGCAGCTCCAAGTCCTGGTATTTATTTATATCTCATCCTCAGTTTCTACATATGTTAATGTTTTGACCTAGGATAAAACTAAAACTATCACAATCAACCCTAATGAAGATAATTAAACCTGTGGAGACTCCGCAGCTGAGCAAAGCAGCTTTATCGACGGGCATTTCAGGAGATATTTTGACGAGATGTGCGATATCAACAACTGTATATTCAGAAAAACTTGAGACAAAGAGAAAATGGTAAATATCTTCTCCCGAACAGTCTTTGAATCTTGAAGTCATTCCATATCGTCTCGTGTTCGACAAGAAATCGTCGCAAAATCTCGTGCACCAATTGCTCTTTGGGGATTTGCAGTCTCTGCATTCTCCACAGTGAGGGTGAAACACTGGCAATACGACGTCGCCTAGTTTAAATCCATCAACGTGCTCTCCGATGCTCTCGACCGCACTGGATTACAACCCAAAATTAGTCAATACACTATATTGACCAAAGAAAGAAAGTAATTAGGCAATATATATGTGAATGATTATCTTTGGATGTCCTAAATATATGAATGAATATTTACCCGACTGCTTCGTGTCCAAGAATCCTAGGAAATCTTGCAAGCGCTCCCTGGAAAATTCAAAATGATTAGTGAATTTTATCGAGTTTTCAATAATAGTTTCTGCCTTGGCTTTTCCCAGGGCGGCCCTGTCATAAGGCCACTAAAACATCAGTTTTAGGCCACCAAACAAATACAAACATTTAGAGTCACATTATATGTTCTTTTAGCAAATTGGTTAAAATGTCCAAAAAGTTACGTGAGGATGTAAGTTCGATGATCGATTTCCTCTTTGCTTTGTGGTGTCTTCTTTTTTAATTGTTTTACCTAATTTTCTATAATTAATTTTTTATTTATTAACAAAAAGTATATAAAAAATCTACATATACATTTATGAAATGCTTTAGGCCTCTCAACATCATCACAGGCCGGCCCTGACTTTTCCATTATAACATGTATATGATCTATATAAGTGTTAACTTACACTGTCTAGTTTCCAGAAAGTAACATCAGTGTGACATAGAGAAGTGCATAGGATCTTAATCCGAACTTCGTAGGCTTGAGGTGGATCAACTTGGATCTCTTCTATCACCAATGCTTCTCCTGCTTTTCTGCATATTGCTGCTTTGCATCGAATTGGCTTTCCTTCGTTGCTAGAGAATGATAACTTACCCATGATGGATTATAATCAACAATGATGGAGTAATGAGTTATAGTGTCCTTCTTCTTCCTATCTTGATTTTCTGAATAAACGATTGTTCCATAGTTTATATAAATAGCTAATAATTCTAATCAATCATTTTTTTTAAGTGACGTAAAGTTCATAATTGAGCTCGTCTCTATGTGAGAAAGAACCGTGAATCCGTCACGGACTACCTTTTTTTGTACTGTAGTCTTTTGTTATTACGAATCGCAAGCCGCAATGTAATGAAAACATTGGCAGTGAGCAAGAAAACAAAAAATAAAATAAATGAAAACATTGGCAGATCGTATCAATGGAAATAATATACCGATCTGGTGGGCCGTGGATAAATAAAAAGTTAAAAACCAGCTAATAAATATCTTTTTTTAATCTTACTTACTTTCCAATCAACCAACGATTAAATAAATATTTGGGTGTGGAATTGGATGTCTCATTCTCCTTGGTACATGTTTGTTTTTACGCGCCTTAACTGAATTTGAGATGGCAACATTAACATGGTTCTTGGTATAAGAAATATCTTTGCTTGTTTAATGAAATCCTCAACAAGCAGCCTCTGATACGTTTTAGGCAGCATAGCTTATTTTGAACACAACCATATGAAAAAGAAACATTGTATTGTGAGGCTTGGTTTGAATCTCAAGTCTTTTGTTAAGGATCAGCGCTTAAAAAAAACATTTTATTCATGAATAATTTTTTTGTTACACAACTTCAAAAAATAATAGATTTGAATCTTCTAGCAAGTATAAAGAAGAATCTTCGAAGATCGTGTAGATCTGTCGGAGTTGATAATTTTCAGCAGCATGGATGGAGTTGTCGATGGTGTTGTTAGCCATTGATTCTTCATCGTCATAGCTCTTAGGATTTTCTCCATTCTCTTTGGCATATCATTTCTAGGTTCTCTATTATCGATCTACGTCAAACACTCAAACCCTAGATTAATAATAATATACCATGATTAGTTTCTAATTCCACAAATATTGTCGTTGACGTGACAATACCGGATTTGTCCAGTGTAGCTATTGAATTTATTTTACTAATGTAACATTGGAAAAAAATGGAAAAGTACATCACAAGTGTCTCTACATCACAAGCTTCTAGCAACCCAGCCGAAGGAGCTCCATTGGTCGACTTGGGCTTGACGTAATGATTAGTTACTTACCCATCCATAGAATGCAGCGGATAGACTTTCCTTCCTTTAGTAAATCGAAAGCTTTATTGATTTCCTCAAAATTCATTTCGTGTGTAATAAAGCTATCTAGATTTAGCTCCTGCATTTGGTAACAAAAACAAAAAACAAAAAATAATGAAAACTTTAGTGAAGTAAATAATGAAATTGGGGTAGATTTCTTTGATAGTACTTCAGAGAATAAAAAATACTGAAATGACATAGATAGATTCATATATACTTTTTTGAGGTAGCTATCCACAAGAATCGGAATATCGACTTTGGATTTGAGACCACCAAACAAGCTTCCGCAAACACTTCTGCCTTTGAGAAGATCAAAACTACCCAAACTAATTGGTGCTGCATGCTTTTCCATCCCCAACATTATAGTCTTTCCTGATCCCTGTTTATTTATTTTCCAAATTTAGTAAATTCGATTTTGTTTTATTCATCGGAATGATGCTGAGCTGACTAAAATTCGGTATGTAAGCGTACGTACCGTGCGGGTGCTGATAAAAGCCTCGCTTAGTAAAGAAGCTAAACCAACGCATTCGAAACTATAGTCAACTCCTCCTCCTGTCATCTCTTTAATCACCTATTTTTGTAATCATCCAAATGAATTAATTACTATTTTGGCGAATGTATTATTAATTGATTACTCTGGCTCTTATTGATGTAAAGTGTGAAATTTATCTATGAAAACGGTGTATTTAAATAACATACCTCACTGATTTTCTTTTCTCCACATAAGGTAGGACTGACGAAATCCGTTAAGCCAAATTGTCTGCCTATTCAATTTAAACAATTATAAGTTTACATGATATATTAGATTATACTTCTGTTTTCTATTATGCATGTGACGTGGTGTTTGGTTTATTATTATTATTTTTTTGTCATTTACTAATCCGATTCTAAATAATACAACATGTTTACTAATCCGATTCTAAATAATACAACATGGACGGATTCATATGCACCGTTCGTTAGACCAACACCAACCAAACATGGTGTAAAGATAAAATACCAACCAAACATATGGTCAGAATAAGCCAAAACAAAATAGTAACTTTCAAAACTTACAAGATAAAAATATATAAGCGAAGTATAACACGAGTTTACCTAGCTCGAATTTGTCAGAATTAAGATCGATACCGATGATCTTTGTGGCTCCACGTAGCCTCGCTCCTTCTGCAACCTTTTCCCAGACCACAACTCATATATATAAAATTAACTAAATCTAAACAAAAAAAATGAAGTATTATTTTTAACGAATGAATGTGTTTGAAAAAATGAAAAAATGAAAAAAGAAAAATGATACCGCAAGTCCAACAGCACCAAGGCCAAAGATTGCAACGGTGGACCCTTCTTCCACGTCAGCCACTTTCCAAGCTGCTCCGACACCTGCCCCACGTGTCGCACAATCAGCCCGATGTTCTACTATCTGACGTTTCATAAATAACCATCCCAACCCCTAGTTTCAACTTCAATTTATGTTTTCACCTCTAAAGATAATGAAATTATCTAAACCAACCCTACGAAAAGAAAACAAGAAAAACGAAGATAATAAACCTGTGGCGACACCGCAGCTGAGCAAAGCAGCTTTACCGACGGGAATTTCAGGAGAGATTTTGACGAGATGGGCGATATCAACAACTGTATATTCAGAAAAACTCGACACAAAGAAAAAATGGTGAATATCTTCTCCCGAAGAGTCTTTGAATCTAGAACTCATTCCGTATCGTCTCGTGTTTGACACGTAATCGTCGGCAAATCTTGCGCACCAGTTGCTCTTTGAGGACTTGCAGTCTTTGCATTCTTCACAGTAAGGGTGAAACACTGGCAATACGACGTCGCCTTGTTTCAATCCCTCCACGTTTTCTCCAATGCTCTCGACCACACTGGATGAATTATACAATCATAAGTCAAGTAAATAGGCAGATTCTTGAAAGAAGAGTGAATATTTGGAAACTAAAGAAGCGTATTCACCCGACTGCTTCGTGTCCAAGTATCCTAGGGAACCTTACAAGTGGCCCCTGAAAATTTTAAAATGATAAGTAAAATCAAATTTTGAGTGATAGATTCTGCGTTGACATTGTGATATTATCATATCTATGTAAAGGCTTACACTGTCAAGTTTCCAGAAAGTAACATCAGTGTGACATAGAGAAGTACATAGGATTTTAATCCGAACTTCGTAAGCTTGAGGTGGATCAACTTGGATCTCTTCTATCACCAATGCTTCGCCTGCTTTTCTGCATATTGCTGCTTTGCATTTTATCGGCTTTCCTTCGTTGCTAGAGAATGGTGCCTTGTCCATGGTAAATGATGCACACAAAGTGAGTGGATGAAAGAGAGACAGAGAGAAAGTGTTGAGTCTCTTATTCTTCCCATCTTATCTTTAAATATTGTCCCAAGTGCTACAACAATATTAAAAACTATTAAAATAATGTGTATATTTAATAATAATATTTGTAGTCTAATTTAGTTTGAAAAAATTATTTTAGTTTTTATCTCTATTATAATCAAAAACATCTGAGAGTTTTATCTTAAACTATAAAATCTCTCGATATTATTTTTCACCATATCAAATTACATTTTAGATATATTTATAGTTTATACTAGCTAGTAATAATAATAAAATCATAAATATTAATAATCTTAATGAAATGGTTTGTTTGAAGTTGAGGTTGGAGAAAAAGAGGTTTGTAGTGTTTCCTTCTTATTGATTATTAAAAAGTCCCCAAAATTTGTTGAAAAATAAAATAGATTGTTTGGATCCATATCGATGAAAGAAAGGAAATAAGAGTTATGGTGTATGGTAACATGAAGATATGAAATTTATATATAAAAGAAGAAAATATATAATATGACACGCGTTCATATGTATATTTTATAGAGTTGACATGCGTTCTATTGTTGACATGCGCCAATTCTATGGTTAACATGCGTTCAGTTATACAGTCTTTTAGAGTGAGAAATTATTTTTTATATCGTATGTACTATAACCGTGTACGTAGGTCGGTACTCGGTACGTGTGGTCGACTGCTGGATCTCATAACACCAATGCATATCGTGTGCCCAGAAGCCACTTGCGACAAGCACAACGTGAGAAATTTGGAAAACAAATACTTTGTAACTAAAAGACCTAGAAAAAAGCAACAAACGCATATTAATGTATATATGTAGAAGAAATATTTTTAATTAGTAGTAAGATCATAATATTCTAACTATTAATACATGGAAAAAAAAGCAAAAAAGAAGAAATTGCCGATATTTTTACTTGCACATAATATCAAATATAAAATCAACACACGCACAAAGAATACGTATTGTATATTACTGTCAGTGTCGGACGCAACTTACGGCCAATGGGATCACATGCCCCATCTAAATTTTCACTTTTCTCTAGTAATAAGTGTAATTGTTTTTTTAAATGTTCATGAACCAAAATTATCTATAGTTAAAAATTATATGTGCCATTAGCTCCAGCTAGAGTGCCTGCTCTGGGTTCAAGTCTTAGCCACAATAGATTTAACATCCCTTCCGTTGGGACGCTGGACCCTTTGAGTAAAGTTCGGGGATATTCGGTTCCTGTTCGGGTTCGATTCTCGGAATCCAGATACAGTTGGACAAAGCTCGGACCATAGATCCGGGCCCCAAAACTGGTCGGTGACTGTTTGGTCGGTTCTTCAGATCCGAATACCAGAGTTATCAAAAACAAAAAAGGTACTCTTAGATCCGCCCCTGATTACTGTTACACATGGTGTTCGTTAGTACGTCGTCGTCATCATTATTACATTTATGATTTATCACCATCATCATTACCATATATATATGGATTTGTATTATAATAATATCATATCATCAATAGGAATGACAAAGCATTCTGCTAAACTGTAGCATATAGAAAAGGGGAGTTGAACAGAAAGAAAATATATAGAAAGAAAAAAGGGTGAGAATAAGAACAACGGAAAATTAAAAAGTTTGCAGTTAATAAATTAAAAAAAAAAATTGTTATAAGAAGTTTCAACTCCGTGTTTCATTAGAATATTTAGATGTCAAGATATATACGATTTTGTAAGGTATTTTAATTATAACTAGGTTTTTTTTTGTATTTGAGAAACACTATTTAACTCTGTTTAATTTTAAAATACAATCAAATACATTAAAATAACCAATCCAATACAACTTCTAAGTTCTAACTAGGTAATGCAATTAAGTTTGTTTGTCTCCGCATGAGAAAAAGCTGCGAGTCGGTGACAGAATTGCGTCTCTTTCGTTTTGTCTTATATCTACTTGTTCATCTGTTATCAATTAACATATCTGTTTCAAGAAAAGCATGGTCTACTTCAATTCCTGTTCAAATTTGCAATTAGTAAAACTACATATTACTAACCGAATGAAAAAACCAAAAAGAGTTGTTACAAATGACTTTAACTTTTACAAAAAAAAAAAAACAAGAAAACATAAGATTTTACAAATCGTTGATAAGAAACTGTGATGCGTTTGATATGTTTTCACGGTTTTCCATGGATATGGGCCTCCATGGTATCAAACCTATAGGCCAGCTGATCAGACTTGAGGCCTCATAAGAGTTCGAGTATGTTGTGAAAAGCTAATTATCGTTAGACTATTAGAGATTGTTGTTCTTTAATTTGATCTTAGCCTTCACCAAAGCTTCGATTTTGTTCCTATTCTTGAGTATTCCCTTAGAATCAAGAGAGATCAAAACTTCAGGCACTTTTTAAATATCTCCAAAAAGTAGTGGCCATAAATCTAATATTCACTTCAGAATAAGTGTATCAAGTATCGCAATTACTAAGTGATCATAGATTCATAATGACAAAATCAACATCATCGTACTTTTTAAAATAAGAAAGTTCAGATTATATTCGTAGTGTTACTACTGAGCATGGCACAGGACAGCAGTGCTTATTCAATAAAATGTAGCTCCTCTAGTCCTCTTCGGTGCAATGCAGAAGATCTCTTTCACATGTGTATTTTTTACTGGTCTAAATGATAGACTGATTATATATTTATAGCAAAAAAGTTATCATCAACACTATCTAGACTTTATCATGTATGGACATAAAACTATGATTTATGATAATAGTCAAACCATTAAAAAGGAAAAATATTTAGAAGGATAATTTAAGGATGGAAAATTGTTTATTTTTTCTTTCCTACCATATTTTAAAAAGACATATAATTACATTTTTAAAGATTTGATAAACTTACTATACAAAACGTTTTCAACATCAAATTAAGAGTTGGATTTTAAAGTTTTCAATTATCCTTACTAAAAAGTAATATGTTTACTAATGGTATAGTGAGTTAGTGACTAAAGATTTAATTTATATGTTAAATGATAGATTTTACAAGTAACTCTAGCTTTTTTTCCGACTGAAATGTTTTATTAGCTTCCTAAGTTTGACTTAAAAGATTAACTAAAAAGAAATAACAAAACGGAAAACAGAATTTGGTTGTTATCTATACCCCAGTTACAAACTAAGTAATAAGTAAAGTGTTTTGGGGAATCTTATTAATGGTTTCAACATCATATTTGAAATTAAATGTATAATTTATATTATAATGAGTATATTGTATATTAAATTGTAGAATTTATAGATAAATATATATTTTCGGCAGGTATTTTTGTGCGGGTTCAATTCATAATTTGAATTCAAAAGATTACCTAAAGTAAAAAAGAAGAAAAACATAAAACATCATAACTAGGTTGCCAAACTTATTCCACATTAAAAAAAAAAAAAAAAAAAAACAAGTGTATTTTGGGAATATATTTAAGATACCCCATATAGATATGAACATCATTTGTTATATATAATATACCTGGTACTTTAATGAGCTGAATTGAGAAATAAAGATAAGTTTTCAACTCCTTGTTCCATTTTGTTTCCAATGGCAAAGGATCGTCAGCTGAATCATGCTAACAATCTTCCCTGTAGGCTATCAAAACATTCAAAGTCCATCATCAAAGATTCTGACGGTAATAAGGTCACTATGTACAAAACCAACATAGCCGACTTCCAAGATCTGGTTATTCATCTCACCAGTCCTCTACCAGGCTCGCTTCTTTATTGGCAACATCCTCCTCCTCTAAAGGCTCGCCGTCGGGGCCGTCCCCGGGGTTGCAAGAACCGTCCCCGGCCTGTCAAGCCAAAAGACCCTGACCCTGCCGTTCCCATAATTACGACCAACGACGCCGTGACGACCACCACCTCAACAGCTGAATCACCCAACACTCAACCACCCTCGACACCACCACCCTCGCCACCGACGTCGTTGCCTCCAATGCCGCCATCACCGCCGTCTTCGCCCGCGTCTCCGTTGGCGCTGCCGTCTCCCAAAGAGAAAGAGTCGACGGATGCTTCGGTTGATGCAGCTTCCATGCAGCACTCTGAGAACAATACGACTGAAGACAATTCCAAGCAGGGACATTTGTCTGCATCGTCTCCGTTCCTTCCTCAGATCCCAACGAGTGACGAGGATCAACAACAGGAGGACACTGATCCACCATCATTTTTGAAGACGTTACCGACCATAACTCAAAACGGGTTTATTTTTTCCAACGATCTATCATTGGAGAACGTTACACCCCAAACTCCAGCGACTTCACCGCCCGTAACTCTAGCCGGACTCAGTCTAGCCGACGATCTACCGTCGGAGAACGTTCCAGCAACTTTACCGTCCGAGAATCTATACTGGCCCCAGTTTGCCGCTGATATACCATTGGATAACATTCCATCACCAGATCCGGAGATTTTACCGTCCGAGAATCTGTTATGGCCTCAGTTTGCGAATGATCTACCGTTGGAGAACGTTCCACCACCACTTACGACGACTTTACCGTCCGAGAATCTATCCTCGCCCCAATTTTCGAATGGTGTACCATCGGAGAACACTCTACCACCATTTCCCGAGAGTTTACCGCCGGATAATCTAGACTGGCTCGATTTTCCCGAAGAACTGCCATCGGAGAACGTTCCACCACCTATTTCGGCAACTTTACCGTCCGAGAATCTTTGTTGGCCGAGTATTACGAACGGCGTACCGTGGGAGAGCGTTCCACCACTTGTTCCGGCGACTTTACCTAACGTTCCACCACCAGTTCTGGCGACATCCGAGAATCTCTACTCGCCCAGTTTTACGAACGGTGTACCGTGGGAGAGCGTTTCATCACTTGTTCCGGCAACTTTACCGTCCGGGAATTTGTACTTGCCCAGTTTTACGAACAGTGTACCATGGGAGAGTGTTCCACCACTTGTTCCGGCGACTTTACCGTCCGAGAATTTTCACTGTCCCAGTTTTACGAACAATATACCGTGGGAGAGTGTTCCACCATCTGTTCCAGCAGATTTGCCGTCCGAGAATCTCTACTGGCCCCAGTTTGCGAATAATCTACCATTGGAGAACGTTCCAGCAACTTTGCCTACCGAGAATCATTACTGGTCTGAATTTCGGAACGAGAGCTTGCTGTTGTCACCTCCAAACTTTCTGGCTGAGCCCGAGACCTCCACCGCCTTGATGTTGTCTCCAAACAGCTGTATGCTCGCCCACGACGGGGCTGATTAACGCCCTGAATTAAGGGTTTCTTTTCCGTTTTTGTAAGCTTTTGCTTCTTTTGTGACTTTGTTTCTGTTGTGATGTTTCGTTTTTCTTATCTTTAAGTGATCAGTGTTTGTGTTTCTTACCTTGTGTCGTACGTTGAATACCCTATATGTTCGTGTACTTCCAATGACAGAGACCCATATGCGAGAATGTTCTTCTATCTTTAAAAAAGATCATTGATTTCTTAACCTGTCAACTAAAATATTTCCCTTTCAATGCAGAAGAGGAGAAAATATTGCTCACTTTGTTTATTCTCTTTTTTAAGTCTTGAAAAATGTTATTTTTTCCCTAAAAACACATGAGAAATCGCAAAAAGCTTTCATGATCCGAAAACTGCTGAGTCAAAATAGAGCAAGATTTAGTTCCAATCATGGAAATCAAGAAAAAAACAAAAGGAGAAAGGAGAGTACTTCAACTTCGTGATAGAGAGAGAGAGAGAGAGCGAGAGAGAGATCTCTGATTAGCCACAATATTTGACGAATAAAGATGGTTTCAATCCCTAACACTAGCAAGTAGGAGCATTTCACACCAAGATTCATCATTTTTGCTCCTCGGCTGGCTTTGGAGCTGCTGCTTCCTTGATCTCATTTGCAGATTCATCCTGGATCCACGAATATACACGAAGATGAATCATACATTATCATTCCAAAGCAACTACAATTGCTAATGTGTCAAGATAAAGAGAGGATATGCAACCTCCATGTCGGATGTCCAGAGAGTGAGATTGTCACGGAGAAGCTGCATGATCAAAGTGCTATCCTTGTACGACTCTTCCCCTAGTGTGTCTAACTCAGCAATGGCAGCATCAAACGCCTGATCAGAGACAACAAAACCAGAGACTCACTTGCGCTTGCCAATATATATCCAAAAGAAAGTAAAACATAATACAGTGCGAAAACTGGATGGATACTGCCATATAAAGAGTATAAGATGCTCTTTAAATCTAACCTAATCCACACAATATCAAAATTCATCTACCCTGATTCTTTGTCTTCAAAGATTCGATTTCGATGATCCTAATACGGCGATAAACGATAGACAAGTAGATATCAAAAGATTAGCTTACCGTTTTAGCAAGGTTGCAGGCACGGTCAGGAGAATTGAGGATCTCGTAATAGAACACAGAGAAGTTCAATGCCAGACCAAGACGGATCGGGTGCGTTGGAGCGAGCCCCTTTGCATTTTCCTGCACAGCGTTAACACAAGCAAACACCATATAAACTTAACCAAGGCAAGCTCAGAAAACAGTTCCATGGCAATCTAAGTATCTAATCCAAAATCAGAATGTAGTCTAAATCCAGATCCAGAAACGTAACCAAGGCTATTGAAAACACTTCCATTGAAATCCACAATCATAGTATAATCTAAATCAAAATACGCTATCGAAACAAATGCATAGGAGAATCAACACATGCTACGGATCCAATCAATCAATTGCTTGTATATGTTGAATCCCACATCCATGAATCATTGTAAAAAGAAGCACCAAAATCGAGTAGATCTGGGATTAGAGATCCAAACCTGAGCAGACTCGTAGGCAGAGAGGGTGCTATCGGCGGCGGCTTCTCTCTCGGCACCGATCTTAAACTCGGCCAAGTACCTGAAGTAATCGCCCTTCATCTTGAGGTAGAAGACCTTGGAATCCTCGGAAGCAGCGGAAGGGATCAGCGTGGATTCGAGCAGCTTGAGGATCCCGTCGCAGATTCCGGATAGCTCCGACTCGATCTTCGTCTTGTAATCGCGGATCGTGTTGACGTGGTCAACGTTGCCGCGGCTCTCTTCCTTCTGCTCTATCGAGGAGATGATCCTCCACGAGGCACGGCGAGCGCCGATCACGTTTTTGTAAGCGACGGAGAGGAGGTTTCGCTCCTCCACGGTGATCTCGCTGCCATCTGCGGCGGCGGCGACTTTCTCCATGAACTCCACCATCTCTTCGTACCTCTCCGCCTGCTCAGCAAGCTTCGCCATGTATACAAAGTCTTCACGCGATGAGACCGCCATTATTCTTCTTTCAAGCGATGGATCCACAGGCAAAAAAAGATGAGAAATGTCTCAGATCGGAGAAAAAGGTTAAAAGAGAGAGAGATGTGCTTAATGAGGGAGAAGGCGAAAGGAGTGGGGAGCGACGAATGCGTTTAGAGAGCCGAAAAAAAAGGAAGAAGGAAAAAAGATGGAATCTGGACCGTTGGATTTGGGCGTCAATTTTATACGGATTTATTATTGACTTTTGATGCTTGAATTTTTTTTTAACTCTTCACAAATTCAAAGCCACAAATGTCAATAAATTGGCTTAATCATGAAGGTTATATAATTAAGAGAAATAAAATTCATTAATCACGAAGGTTATATAATTAAGAGAAATAAAATTCATTAATCACGAAGGTTATATAATTAAGAGTACTTTGTAGAGTTGTCAACGTTTTTTTATCAAGAAAACCCTAAGAAAATTGAATGAGTAGATTAGTAGCCTAAAAATGTCTAAGAATCTGTGAAACATTAATTTTCTAAAAGGTTTACTTGAAAGTAATCTTATCGTAATTCTATTTTTTGGTTAAATATTTTTTTTTTACCAAAGGGCTACATTTTTGTTAATTTTTTTTTTTGTTAAATCTAGTATCGTAATTCTGTTAAAGGTCTACTTAAAAATGTCTAAGAATCTGTGAAACATTAATTTTTTGGGAGAAAATTAACGTAATTCTATTACATGTTATGTATCATGTATGCATTGTTTGAAACAAACAGATGTTGTAAATTAGAGTGAATATCATGATGAACTAAAAAAAATAAAGAGAGAATCACAACTTCGAGGCAAATAACATTTATCTAGGGTTTTTTAATTCATTTTGTGAATGATTTATACAAATCTGAAATCTCAAGAGTCTTTTATATGAACTTAAACCCAATACTACTTAAATTAGGTAATAAGTTTACTGAGAGCAACCCTATGTTAAATTTGGCATACTAAGTGTTATCCCGCGCTACGCGCGGGTTTTATGTTTTAAAATTTGCATTATGTTTAACTAAATTTTTAAAACAGTTAATAAAAATTTGTCCTCTTTAGAATTTTCTAAATACTATATATACCTCCAAATTTGGTGATCATCTAACTTTTTAAAAAGAATGTTTCATTGTTATATTGTTTCAACAATCTTTTTTTTTTCTGAATTTTTCTGCCAAATATTTTGTAGTTTCCAAAAAACTTGCATGTATCTAGTATATTTTATATGTGATCAGGGTTTGCAACTTCTTAAGTTAACGTACGTACGTACATATAATTCTTCTTATAACAGAAAGAATGTTAGTCTCACAAACAAAGACAATCTATAATAACTTAAAACCCAATTAAATATTCTCTATTAAAATGAATCTCATAAGACTTATACTATATATTATAACTTCCATCGTTAAGACCAACCTATATTTATTCTAACTTTACGTATTCAATGGATAAATACACAGATCTAAAGATCTTTATATAGGTTGAACCTATATATTCTAACTTTATTTGATCGAACCTTATTAACAGGAAGCATTTTTCTGTATATAGTGGAGGATCCGCGCATAGTGCTTTTTTTTTTAAAACATTTAGGTACTGATTGGCAATTTGGCTTTGAAAGGTTTAAGGATTTTAGAAAATTTTTAAAGTCTTTAAAGTAACAGTTTAGCCAATCACACTTTATTAGTTCTAAAGCCTTAAAAGTCATTAACTTCCTCCTTAAATTTCTCACAGTCTTCTCTTTCCTTTATCCTTCACAAATCGTTGGCTTATTTTAAAAGCCAGAAAATATGACTTTTATTTTTTTCTAAAGCCACAACTTTACACTTTTAAAGTTACAGTTTTTAAAGTCACTTTTAAAATAAAATTAACAGTTAAAGTCCTTTCCAATCAGGACCTTAGTAATTATCCTTTATGTATTTCTGGTTGATCTGATTCTTATATATAATTCTCAAGTTAAAAATAAGATAATTATTGAGAACTAATTATGTATCTCACCAGTTTGTAAAAAACATTGCAGCAATTTAAGTGATTGTTTATTNTTATTTTTTTTTTAAAGGGTTTTTTTTTTTTTTTTTTTTTTTGAGTAACTGTATTAATAGGTTTCTTGTGAATGAGAGTTAATTTCATCATTATTTTCACTAATAAGAGTTCAGAACAACCTATAAATTAGTTGTAACATTTGCCATTAAATTCGAGATGTTGTTAGACAAAACCTTGTTAAGAGATTACGATTAAACATGTTCGTAAACAACTAATAGTTATATGGCATGCTCGTTAGTTCTTTAAAATCATGTGCGATTTACCATGTGTTAAATTAGTTAAAGACTTTATAATCATTTTTTTTTTGTTTAAACCCACTTTTCTTTGATTTTTTACTAATAGTATCCACACACAGAGTATGTCGTGAATCTAAGAAACTTGGAATAACCAAAGTAAGAAGCATTTAGATCTTTATCAAAAAAAAAAAGAAGCATTTAGATCAAAGATCCTACATTTCTTTATTACTATTATTGACCCAGGTAGAAGAAGTATCTACGATAGCCAAAAAGTTCCCAAGTCCCAACTAACAAATGGTCGAAACGCCCATTTTGTTTACATGCTCCTCAATTACAGTAACTCTCGGTACCGTCCCCGTGAGTTTCAGTTTGTCCTCAAGGTGACATAAATCAATCTTAAGCTCCCATATAAAGAAAAGAAAAACAGTTTTTCCAATGTTGTTGTCTCCTTTCCTGCTTCTCTTTCATTGCTCTCTTCTTTGTATTCTATTTGGAAGTCCAAATTTGGACATTAGTATGTAACAGCCAAACACCCTCCAAATGAGATCAAAGATCTTGCTGCCAGTTTCATTGAATCCCCAACTTGTTCACCATGCTTGATTGTCTCATAACTGAGCTATATCTCCTTCCCCCATTAGCTGCGGTTATAAGCATGATGTTTATGCACTTATCGCAGAGCACTTATGACGTCAGATCAATCAAACATCGGACGCAAAAAAGTCTGATAAAAATGAGCATATCATCATGTTCTCGAAGCATGTGTATCATGTTTCCTTGAAAATCAAAAGGGGACATTCCAGTTGGACGTTATGTCAATGATGAAATCACCTGAAATTCCCAAGGAGAGGCTGAGAGGGAAGGTTTTCTCTGTCAACTCACATCCTCAATGCATAGTCTTTCTTTATTGAGCTCCTATCTACCTGAAATGGTTAGGATCCTATTAAATCACTTGTTAAAACCATTGATAAATCACAGAGCGAGAGTTGAACATATAACTTTTAAAAATCCCTTTGATTTCAATTGAATTTACAGCTAATTCAACCCACTCTTAAACTCTATGATAGAGCGCAGCAAGAAGGATACACAGCACACAATTGAACCGAACATGATGATTACCCAGTTGTGATTACAACAATCAACAAATGGGTCACTGATGTTGCCATCAATGCAGCGCAAGGCATCTAGTATGTTTTTAAGATTAATTTTCAGAAAATAAAAGGAGAACTTTATCTTCTAGACCCCAGTTTCCAGTAATTTGATTATTTTCTATAAAAAAAGACACAGTGAAAGAAAGAATAGTCGTGTCTAACCCGTCTGACATAATCCCTGATGTCGCCGATCTCACCGTCAGTTCCACCCACATCAGCCTCAGCCTCTATATAACAGCCCACCATAAGTTCCGCTCCACCATGATCAAAAAGAGATAATCGAATAACATATAAAGCACATCTTCATGGAGTTCCTCTGTTTCTCGGTCTTTAAAATAAGGAAGCCGGTAATAAATTGAATTAAAACCTTCATTTCATCCTAAACCAAGTTCCTCCCTGACACTCTGGAAAGGAAACCAAAAATGAATAAGAAAAAGCCAATTTAATAAGCACGGGTTATGCTTGTAGTCATTGATTATGTGAGTTTTTTTTATAACTTAAAAATAGCCAGTTTCATTGTCGCTCTTGAGTTTCATCATACATTCAAAAACCTGGTATAAATTTAATGGATTAAGTACTCAGCGAAGGTGATGCATGTGATTTGTCACTGCAAAATCATCAACCGTATTTATAAGTTTCAGAAAGCTTCCTTTTGATGAACACATACCTTATAGTGTTTCATCTGTTCTTCTGTTACGGATTTTGCAAGGTAAAGCTATCAGCTGTAGCTTCTATTGCATTACGTACATGTGATTTACAGTGCCTTATAAAAAAGAATTAAGAAACACACCATAGTAAACTCAATCATTTTCATNTTAAAAAAAAAAAAAAAAAAAAAAAAACACAAACTTTTGATAGCTTTTTTAAAAATTGTCCCCTTTTGTAATGTGATTATGCGTTTGGTCAATATGAATCAAAGAAAGAGGGGCTAACTTGAAAGAAGGCCGATTTGAGGATGCTATCCATGAACTCCTTCATATTTGCATGTATTTCGCATCAACGGTGGCCGTATCTTCTCCGACGGCAATTCCATGATCATGGGAAAACTGAAGAAAGATGGGAAATTACCAAGACATAAACGCAAAAAGATGGTCAAGAGTGAAAGATAATGAATTCAGATTATAGGCTCCCAATAATGGCGGGCTGAATTATAATTTACCTTTGGCAATTTGAGACGATTGAATTTGTGTAACAGCCAATAAGAGTATTCCTAATTCCATCAATGACTAAACTAAGTAAGATTACCTAAATGTGAGAACATTCAAGAGACGACCGAATTACAATAGGCAAAAGAGCAGATACCTCTACTGAGCTAGATGACGAATTTGGGTTGCGGAAGAGTAGCCTTCTTCCGGGAGAGATTCATTCGCGCCAGCCGGAGTAGGATCTTCCTCAATCGATTATGAGTAAGTAAAGTGTTAGAGTGAAGGAAGGATATAAGAAACTGGTACATGAATCCAATAGAGATATTTAACTTATGTGAGGCCTATACTAAAAATGAGAAATATTAGCATGTATCTCCTTTTAATTTGCAAAATGAAAAATGAGACATTAACGTGTTTTCTCGTTACCCTCTTGGATGGATGCATGATACTGAGCGTCCTTTACGGGGAGGTTCATTGTCCTCTCCTCCTCCGTCCTTTACGTCCTCGTTCACGTGTTTTCTCGAGAATTACTGAAAGTAAACCAAGAAAGCCCTGCATTGACAAAATAACAATTCATTTGTCTCAATAATCTAAACCAAAATCATAATCCGGAGGGGAGATTCTGAGACGAAGCTTGAGGAAAATAAAGAAGAGAAGAAAAAAAAGCACTTGCCTCGGGGACAAATGCTTGAAGAACTCGTCTCCATGCATGGTTGAGCCGATTAGCAGACCTATTGAATCACACGCAGGAGAAAAATCCCCAATTTTGAAGTGAATTAAGTTCGATGAAGCAAAACCAGATTCGGATTGGAATAGAAAGAGGAAGAAAGGGATAACCTTTGGATGGAGAGAGAAGAGGAGGCAGTGATGGTTGTTGTTCTGAAAAGCTTAGTAGAAGACGAACCGTTCCATTCCTCGAGTGTAATTGATGCGCAATCGGTGACTTCTTCTTCTTCTTCTCATAGTGACCTTCATTTTGCCAAAATGTGCCAAAACCCGCGCATAGTGACATTCCATTCCTGTATTTATCAACCAAGCGAAGAGATCCTCGTACCAATCTGGCTCTGGAGGACGCAATCTCTTTAAATCATCCTAATAATGTATGTATAAGGAGATTTAGATCGATTAGAGAATCTAAACTTGATCAATTCTAGATAAACCCTAATATTCTACCATTTGGGGGAAAAGTTTTGAGAGGAAAACAGGGAAAAGATGTGTGAGGAATCGCTGATTAAATGCATCGAAGAGGGAGACGAAAGATTTGAGAGGAAGAGAGATCGTCAGGAAGAACTCGGGAGAAAGGAACGCAATTGTGGGTGCCACGTGGCTGCTCTTAGAAGCATGCTGATGTGGCAACTCGAGAATGAAAGTTGAGATGCTGAGGTGCATTGCCTCAGAGCCCCCAAACTCCTGCTTTCAATTAGTATAGATATATATATGCTATTAAATCGAGGATTTTCATGAATCTAACTATTTAATAAATGTAATTGGTAATCAAGATTTACTTTGTTATCTTTATGAAACTAGGTGGTATTCCGCGAATATATTGAAAATATAAATATTTATATATGTTTTAATAAAATCAATAATTAGTATTCGGTAATCATAGTCTTTTTTCAAGAATTGCTAAAGTTAAATAATCATTTTTCATAAAAACATAGAAGATTATAAATAATTACTCTTTAAACTCAATCATTTAACAATCATGTTTTATGTTTTTGATCAATCTTGAAGTCGATATACATTTCATTGCTTTAATTAGGATGTTTGTGGCACATTTGTTGCTTGTACCACCTCTTTTTCTTATGGTTATTTATCTCTTTGTTTAAATCCAAAAAAACTTGACAGTCTTCTTGATTATTCTCTCTTATTCTGGTTTGGTTAAATTCATTTTTGGCATATTTAACGTTTTTCTGGTGTACTTTATTAATTTCTCTCTAAGAGCAAAATCAAAACAGAACGCTAACATGCTTGTACTAACTTTAAAAGAATATTCAAAACAGTCAAGTTAAAGCGTATAGGATGACCATGTCAAACTTTGGTGTTTCAAAGGTTTACCCAATTCTAAGAAAAAATGCTTATGTCTTTTTTTCCTTCTTTAAACACTGATGAACATTGTTCTAAAGAGCATAAACAACATAGTTTTTTTTTTATAATATGAGCTCAATTTTACAAAAAAAAAAAATATTTATTGGTTCTTAAATATTTTATTCAATGGTATGAAAATGTATTTTGTGAATTAGAATATGGGCTCAAGTTTATAAAAGGAATATATGTGAATAAAATAGAAACAAATTGAATAACAACAAACCACTAATAAATAATATATGTATTTAGTCAATCACTAATGTCCATACCTAGTCATGTTAGTGTATTCAATTAAATCAGTTTGTTTGTTGTTGTTTTACTTTGTTATTTTTATGAAATTGTCATACAGAATCATATACACTTATAGATTTTTTTTTTTGGTAAAGGGTCTTCATCATATTCACTTAGATGTTATCGTTTAGATTGGCTCCATATGATTCAATCTAAACGATGTCCATATAATCATTCAAACGATAGATAATCATACAGAATTATATGATTCAACCACTTAATTGGTGTCAGTTTGGTCAACTAAAATTGTTTTTTGTTTCTACGCCTGTTACTCTCGTCATGAGGCTAGACCCTAACGACGACGATCCTAACAACATTATCAAACTTATAATATCAAGTCTTTCTCCATCTCTCTGTAAATGATTATATAATCTATTACTAAATGATTTAGTCAATTAGCAAGAAAAAATTGTCTCAGTTTTTGGTATTCTTTCGGTTTTATTGGTTACAAGCTGAACAACTATAACCCAAAATTCTGTTTAACATACACAAAACTGTTCACAGCATGAAGTAAAACCCAACCGTCCATGATTTTATTAAAACCAAAATGGAAATAATACTCGCTAACAACAATAACAAAACCTTAAGCCGTTCTCTCGACTTAAGATTTGAATCCAAATGATAAATAAGATCGTATTGAGTTCACACACGCACACACGTTTATATATATATTTATATATATAGACGAGAGGGATATTATATAGCACAAGTTTCGTTTAATTAGACGGCAAAAGCCTTTTGGGACTTGATCCTTCTCTTTCTAAGACGTTCGGCGATGATGAAAGAGAGCTCGAGAGACTGCGAGGCGTTAAGGCGAGGGTCACAGTGCGTGTGGTAACGCGAGCCCAAGTCATCGAACGTGACCGTTCGCGAACCACCGATGCACTCGGTCACGTTCTGACCGGTCATCTCCAAGTGAACACCTCCCGGGTGGCTCCCTTCTTGCTCGTGAACGTCGAAGAACGCTCTCACTTCGGCCTAAACATTTTCAATCAATAAAAAGTAAATTTTATTAGATTATTTGCAACAATACCAGAATCCAGAATAATAATAACCGACAAGACCAATTATTCTATTTAAAATTTTATGAAAATGGACATAGCAAAATGATAGAGGACACGTTTTAGTTGGTATTTTCATTTTCTTTAAGGACCACCTAACTAAACACAAAAGCAGTTGTGTCAACATTGGCCCAACCAAGGTGTGATTTTTGTAACCTTTCGCTATCTCACCTACTACCACAAACATATATACTATTTTGGAGAAAATACTAAATTTTAATATTTCTATCATTTGCAATGATCAAAAGAAAGAACCGAAGGCAGTAAAACATTTTGTAATCAGCAAGGAAGAGTTATAATGTTATAAAACGTACCAAGATGGAGTCAAAAGGACGAGTCTTGAGACCACAAGGAGCCTTAATGGTGTTTCCGTGCATTGGATCACTGACCCAAGTCACAATCTGTCCAGCGCGACGCACAGCTCTAATCAAATGAGGAAGCTTCACTCTCATGTTCTCTGCTCCCATTCTTGTGATGATCGTGATCCTTCCAGGCTTATTATCAGCATTCAAGATCTCAATCAGCTTCACTAGCTCCTTTGGATCCATCTTATCACTCACCTATACACACACACACACAAAGAACTCAATCAGTTTCATTTGGTGCAAATCAGAACCTGATACAAGATTTGAGAAACAAACCTTGATTCCAAGAGGATTAGCAACACCTCTCAAGAACTCGACGTGTGCACCGTCGAGCTGCCTGGTTCGCTCGCCGACCCAAATCATATGAGCAGAACAGTCGTAGTAGAGACCAGAGGTCGAGTCTAGCCTTGTTAGTGACTGTTCATAAGGCAGGAGCAGACATTCATGAGAAGTCCAGAAATCGGTTGACTGCATTATGGGATGATCGAGCGTTAGTCCAGCAGCGTGCATGAAACCGAGCGCCTCATCTACACGGTGAGCTAGTTCCCGGTACCTGCCAAACCATATCCAACCATTTCAACACACATAACACCAAAATGTAGACCAAGAAAAGGAAATATTATATATTCACTCTCAAGAAGAGCAACAGAGTATGCCTAACAAATTATTAGGCTTATCAGATAACTGAAAACAGAAAAATCCTAAAGTTTTCTTTTGCATCCAGTCAATAAATTAGACCTAACCAGCTAAAATAGGCCAACACAAGCAATGGCTAGAGCATTACAACAATCAGGTCTTACTAAAGACTGTAAATTAGGCTAATATCAGTTCCTAAGACAAGTTTAAACAATCCCTAACAATTTGCATCCACTAGAAACTAACAATCAGGCTTCTTGTTGACAAAAAAAAAAAACAATCAGGCTTCTTAGTTTTGTCGCAATTAAGAGTTTAAACACAAAGATCCTAATTTTATTGAGGAAAAAAAAATCAAAAAAAGCATTCTTTTTATTTTATTTTTGAATCGTACCTGTCTCCTTGCTCACTTTTTTCAGTGAAATCAAGATTCCACTGAGTGACTCTCTGCATAGCAGCGTAACCACCAGTAGCAAAAGCTCTCAAGAGATTCAAAGTAGCTGCAGATTGACAATAGGCTCTAATCATCCTCTGCGGATCAGGAATCCTCGATTTCGAATCAAACGCATCCCCATTGATGTTGTCTCCTCTGTAACTCGGCAATTTCACTCCGTCCCTCTCCTCAAACGAATCCGATCTCGGCTTCGCAAACTGACCCGCCATTCTTCCAACCTAGAGAAACCAAAACCAAAACTCAAATCTCACTAACCAATCTAAACCCATGAATAAAAATCGAAACTTTCTAAACTCAAATCTCACTAACCAATCCAAACCCATGAATAAAAATCGAAACTTTGAATAAAAATCGAAACTTTATCCATTACCTTAACGACGGGGACTTGACCGCCGAACATCAACACAGCACCCATCTGGAGAAGAATCCGGAAGGTATCACGAATGTTGTTAGCGTTGAATTCTTTAAAACTCTCTGCGCAATCTCCGCCTTGTAACAGGAAAGCTTCGCCCATTGCGGCTTGGGCTAACCGCTCTTCGAGCAATCTAGCTTCTCCGGCGAACACGATCGGAGGAAAAGCCTCGATCGTGTCGAGCACAGCTTCGAGCTCCGCTAGATCGGGATACTCCGGCTGCTGCAGCGCCGTCTTCGTCTTCCAGCTCTCCGGTGCCCATTTCGATTTACCCACATTCACTCCGGCGGGTTTCGTCACCGCCGTCGGAGTCGTTACCGCGGAAGGAGCTGGTGGTTTTGGGTCGATTTGCACGGCGGAGACCCGGAGGGATGTATGTCTTGGCACGGCGGAGGAGAAGCTTGATTGACGGTGGTTGTATAACGACGACTTGACCGATGATAGATTCATGCTCCCACTCATGAGAGCCATTTTCCTTTGATTTTTTTTTATTGAAAGTTTCGTTTTTTAATTTTTATTTTGTTGGTTTGGTGTTGAGATTTCGAGAGGAAAATGTTACACGAAACCTGAGAAGAGTTTGGAAGAGAGAATTTAAGGGTTTTATAACGAGAAATAGTTTGTGTTTGGTGAAAGCCCCCGGGGGTAGGTAGATCACTTATAAGGGTATTTTGGGTAAATCCTATGTCGGGATTGTTGGAAAGGGATCTAAAATTTGTGAATTCAATTGCAAACGATAACCGGTTAACGTGTCGTCTTATCGAATCGGAAACGTATGTAGTATTTATTCGGTTTAGCTTATCCACTGCATGTGTTTGCTTGCTAATGTTCGGTGAGAAGATTTTATTATAAATAAGATGATCATGGTCAAGATTTAAAGGCAGTGGATTAAATATACGACCATAGTTTATTTATCACTAGAAATTTGATCCGCGCGATGCGCAGAATTAAAACTATATCGAATTTT
>OVBJ01001753.1:165-24414 GCA_900406535.1 Noccaea bulbosa | reverse complement strand
GGTAAAATAGCATATATGCTAAATTTAGCATGGGGTTGGAGATGCTCTTAGCAAATGGAAGTAAATTTGAATACATCAAGTGTCTTAGATTCTTTTTCACAACCAAGACTCAAATTATCCTGGTAAAATAAACACATAAAGATTCAACAACATACATACATAATTACATACCGTGAAGAAACAAATCATCCGTATAATAAAAAGATAATTCAGTTTTTGGTCCATGGTAGTGGATTTCAGAAGCTCTAAGTATTTGCTATATGAATCTTTCAAAGTAAAATCCCCTAATTCAAAGTAAAAGGCAAGTTTAATGTACCCCTAACTATGCGAATTTCAAACGGTGATTGAGAAGCAGATATCATCATTTACAATTTCATTCTCACGCTCATCACATCGATTCGTTTCTTTCCCCAATTCTGCTGCAAATCCACGAATTTATAGAGATTCTGAAGACCATTTACTTTGAACGGGCCTAGGATTAGGCCCATTAATAGAGTTGACTTTAAAATCGGCCACAGTTTGACTAATCCCTGCCGTTCATTAGATGCTGAGTAAACGCACGCACCTGATGATCGATGATGTCTTTTGGTAAGGCGCAAAAGCTCAGAGAATAAAAAACAGAGCAGCAGTCGAAAAGAAAAAAGAAAAAGAAAAACATATGAAATTTCAGCTAAAATAACTATTAACCAATAAAAATTCTAGATTTCTTTTTAAGTTTGTATTTTTGTAACATTTATTAGCAAATATTAACTTTAAAAACTAAAACATCAAACAATAAATAACAAAAGTCTAAACATCAAATACTAAGTAACAGAGGGAGTACAAGTCAAATATCGAAATCGAATTAATCATTCTCGATCTGTGATATTTTTGCTGACTCTTAAAAAGGAAGGAAGAAACCTAAACAAACCCAGACACCAATTTTTGGTTTTCCCCTTCTCCTTTCCATCTACACTTGCGAATTCGGATCGGCTGACAACAATGGCTTACGCATCTCGTATCATCATCAATCACTCCAAGAAGGTTTCTATTTCTCGATTATCATTTTCTATGATTACTTATTACTACCGTTTTCGTTTTGATCGTTTTAGTTATTCGATGATCGTGTTTCGCAAACTGTGTTTACCCATCCGTTCAAACTAATGATCGTCTGAACTGGATCTGAATTATACGCTTTTATCGTCGATTGAAATTCTGTGGTTTTATCCTAACCTAATCAGTCGTTCATTGGCATTTCTGCATTCGCTATTTAGAGCCTTTTCAGTGATCTCCCTTGTACGATGGTGGTGCCTTTTTTTTATTTTTATGAATGTTTAATGTTAGTAGCTTCGCTTTATGATTGGCAATTGTGGTATTGACTGTGTGCCCTCTTCCGTGCGTTGTGAGGGATGACTAGCTACAGAAAAAAGTCTCATACTTTTACTTTGCCAGTTGCTCGAATTTATGTGTTAACGCCACTTGATGTGTTGTGTGATTTGACAGTTGAAACACGTTTCCACTCTACTGCGGCGTGAACATGCTGTGGCAGTCCGTGGCTTCTCCAACAGTACCCAGCCCTCTCTCACTGGAAGAGAAGGTAAATGAGTTCCTTTGCTCATTTGATGCAGAAATGTATCCATTTGCTTTCTTCATTTCTTTTTAATTGTTCCGGAAACAAGCTTTGATTATGAAACTGATAATTGAAAATTATTATGTAGTATAGGCTAGATTGTACATTTGTCGCTTAAGCATTTTTTGTTTTGTTTTGGTCTGCAGATATCTTCAAGGTCCGCCTGAGTTATTCCCCGGTACAGAGAATTTCGAAATGTAGTGCTAGCAATGTAAGCCCCTACTGTTCAGCTTCTGTTGTCATCTGTGTCATTGATTAACTGCGTTATGTCTGACAGCATAATCTTTTGTGTCTTAATTTCATTAACTGCATCATATAGGTACCAATGCCTAGTGGTATTTCAGCAATGAACACAAAACTAAGCAGCAGAATGACAGGACCAAGTTTTCTTAAAGAATATATAAGGTACACAATATATTTTCCCAAGTGTTATTCTTCTTGATCCCTGCCTGTATAGATACTTCTATCATAACTGTAAGCTTCTTTTCTTGTGTATCAGCTCCCAGATGCGATCAGCAAGAGGATTTTCATCCAGTTCAGGTAGTTAGCTCATCATCCCCAAGTTTAATTATTACTCTTGTCACTTCTGTCTTGCTCTTATGTCATCTTCTTTGACCTGAATGAAACTAGTTTAGAAAACCCCTTTGCAGATCATATTTTTTACCATTCCTAGAAAAAAGGCCATGTCTTGTATATGCTAGCTATAACAGTTTTGTGTACTGCATTACAAGATTGTGCAACTGTGTGGAATTTATTGGGTATTTGGAATAAATAGCATTTGACTTGGATCATGCGTCTTTTGCGGCCATCATATTTCTGTTATTGTGGTTTGCATTCCTGCATGATTTGTTTTACCAAAAACTTCAAAAATATATGTTTCAGATCTTCCTCCTCATCAAGAGATTGGAATGCCTTCTCTTTCGCCAACAATGACTGAGGCATGGACCTCTGAGTACCTCCTTACTAATTTTATGTGGTTTCTTATTTTATCCTTCTACTAAAGCTATCTGTCCAAACTTCAGGGTAACATTGCTAGGTGGCTGAAGAAAGAAGGTGATAAAGTGGCTCCTGGTGAAGTGCTTTGTGAAGTTGAAACTGTAATGTTAATCTAGCTTTAATTCTTTTTTTTTTTTTTTGTGTTTAATAATTTCCAGGACTATACTTCTAATCTTAAGCTGTATATTTTAGGACAAAGCAACTGTTGAAATGGAATGCATGGAAGATGGTTTTCTCGCCAAGATAGTAAAGGAGGAAGGAGCAAAAGAAATTCAAGTTGGAGAGGTATGAGAATTTCTGTCTTTTGGAGACTTGTTTAGTTCCATGGGTTCTCAACACATATCGATTTTGAGCCTTAAGCTCCCTTTCCGTAACTCTGGGTTAAAGATCATTGAATTCTGCATTTAAATATACGAAATCTTCATCTTCATCTTCATCTGTAGAATCATTTATGTATTGTCTTGTTTTTTTTTGTCCAACTAGGTGATTGCTATCACAGTTGAAGATGAAGAGGATATTCAAAAGTTTAAAGATTACACCCCTTCATCTAATGCTGGTCCCGCTGCTCCTGAAGAAAAACCAGCCCCTTCCCCACCTAAGGAAGAGAAGGTCGAGAAAGTCGAGAAAGTCGAGAAGCCTGCCAGTGCTCCTGAAGACAAGAGTTCTAAGCCAAGCTCGGCTTCTTCAGAAGATCGTGTTTTTGCTAGTCCTCTTGCAAGAAAGCTGGCTGAGGATAACAGTGTTAGTTTCCAAATAGTACTAATAAAGTTATTGTGCTTAATCGCCATGTTCTTAATTATCTTCTTTTCCCTTGAAACATCAGGTACCTCTCTCAAGCATTAAAGGCACAGGACCTGAAGGACGGATAGTGAAGGCTGATGTCGAAGAATTCTTAGGTATCATAGCTCCTTGGCACTTCCTTCCCTTACATTTTGTTCCCCGTCTCTCTTGCATCTGCTTACACCTTCGCTCTGTCCTAATACATCTTATTGTGGTACAGCTTCACGCGGTAAAGAAACTACTGCCAAGCCTTCCAAGGCCACTGATTCAAAGGTTCCAGCTATGGATTATGTTGACATCCCTCACTCTCAGATACGAAAGGTATGATTATATAACCTTTACTGTCAATAGCTTGTTGGATTTCTAAATTTATGGCCGATTTTACCCTGTCCGTGAATCCTGAAATCTTTTTATTCTATGACTTTGACAGATTACAGCCTCACGTTTGGCATTCTCAAAGCAAACTATTCCTCACTACTACTTGACCGTGGATACATGTGTTGACAAAATGATGGGGTAATTGTTAAGTTTCAGATGAATTTGATTCGCTCGATGGATGTTAAGACTTTAGCTACTTTTATATGCAGTCTTAGGAGTCAACTCAATTCATTTCAAGAGGCTTCCGGTGGGAAACGTATATCTGTAAATGATCTTGTTATTAAGGTATGTCGTACTCTTATTATTTTTGCAAGTAAGACCAATGAAATATTCTTTCTCTTTCTCCATTGTGAAATATCTTCTTCTTCGGAAATCACAGGCTGCTGCATTGGCTCTACGTAAAGTTCCTCAGTGCAATAGTTCATGGACAGACGAATATATCCGCCAGTAAGTGTATTAGTTGCTTCAGAGGTTCGTGACAACTTTGCAAACCATCTAAATTATTGGTTATTTTCTTCCCCTCTTTATGTACAGATTTAGCAATGTGAACATCAACGTCGCAGTGCAGACAGAAAACGGGCTTTACGTTCCTGTTGTCAAGGTGCTGGAGCACATCACTCAATACAGTGATTAAACAGAAACTTGAGATTTCTTAAAAACTTACTTCAGCAAATTTCTTGATTCCAGGACGCAGACAAGAAAGGATTGTCCACAATTGGAGAAGAGGTTCGATTCTTGGCCCAGAAAGCAAAAGAAAACAGCTTGAAGCCTGAAGATTATGAGGTTAGATTTAGAATTCGATCACTGCTCACTAATAATGCTGCTCCGAAAGCAAATCAGCAAAAATTGTTTCTTTTGACAGGGAGGAACATTCACAGTCTCCAACTTGGGAGGACCTTTTGGCATCAAACAGTTCTGTGCCGTCATCAATCCACCACAAGCCGCTATTCTAGCAATCGGATCCGGTAAAGCCCTACACACACACACACACACACACAAATACTTCATCCATTTTTAGTTTCTTCCCCGTGACTGATTGTATTGTTGTGTTTGAATCTCAAAACAGCGGAAAAGAGAGTTGTTCCCGGTATTGGTCCTGACCAATTCAACGTTGCTTCTTACATGTCTGTAACACTAAGCTGTGACCACCGCGTAATTGATGGTACAGATCTTCCCTACGTTCCTATCCTATGACCATCATTATCTCATGGAAAACGTCTAATAGTAAGTTGTTGTCCTTGTGCAGGTGCGATTGGAGCTGAATGGTTGAAAGCATTCAAGGGTTACATCGAGACCCCAGAATCCATGTTACTCTAAAATCCACACATTCACACACACACATACACATCAAAAGCTAAAAAGCTCATGAGAGTCTGACCTCGAATTTCTCAGGTTTCACACTTCCTACCAGATTTGATCTGTTTAGCCCTGCCCTTTAAAGTTGGAGTTGCTTGTTTTGTTATTCATTACATTGAGATCTCGAGTTAAGACAGATTTTTTTGTCTCAAAATAAAATCAGGAATCCAACAATTTTACTGTTGATTAGATACTTGGCTGGTTGGCAATTTGGGCATAATAAAACCTTTTGTTAATTCATATTTGATATTTTCTTGGGTTAACAAATTATCTGTTAGTCGCAAATAAAAATGTAAATCTTTGAAACAACCAAACGATAAACAAAAAAGAGCTAATGATCACATAAAATTACTTCAATTTCGTTTATGGTGGGAATGGTGAAACCATGCTCAACCCAACAACCAAAGTCATCACTGAGGTGAAGTATTTGTGCCATTAAACAAAAGAAACAGAAATAAAAAATAACATCTCGACAGCAAAAATAGAGCAAATCTTCTACAAGATCATCATCGGCATCCCCCACCTTTTATCGTCTCCTTTTCCGCATAATCTGAGGGAACTTGAGAGGGGCATGCAAGGTGTAAAAAACCTTCGACGTATCACGAGAGTATTTGCAGCCAAGGTTCTCAAGATGCTTCCTGAGTTCAATTTGGCTAATCCTCAGATCCTTGGCAATGTCTTCTGGGTCGATCTTGAAGTCATCCACGTGAAGGGCGAGCACAAGGACGTAGCTTATCAGAAGGTTGACCTTGTCATTAGGCATCCTTCCTTCGTCAGAATCCTTGAACAGTCTCTTACATTTCTGACGGATGATTCCTGGAAACTTGTGGTTCTTAGCCGAGCTGAAACCATCCAATGAATTCAAGTCCTTGAACTTAACCAGATGGGTTAGGAGCGATAACACAACAGAAACCGTCTTCTTCTCGGTCTCGTCCTGCAAACAGACCAAAATGAAATCAAATGCAATAACGAACCTGACCTGTAAAATAAACTATCTATACAAGTTCATAAACAAAATAGGGTTTAAACGGCGAAACTGGTGCAAGCCAACATGGTATCTCAAAGTGTATATACGCATACTTGCAAGAAAAGGATTAAAAAAAATGTTACCCTGATCTCTCGCAGCCTGTACAATCGGTTGCGGACAAAGACAGGGTACTCATCGGTTGATGCTCCGGTCCCCTGTTCGTAAATATCTCCAAGGAAGGTCCATTCTCCGCTGTCGATGATCTTTTCTATAGGGTAGGCTTTTTCTGGAGTGGTAGCAGAGACATCGTGAGGAGGAATGTTGCGTGAAACATCCGCATGGGTGCTTTCAAGAGCACTCGAGTTAGCATCTGCAAGTTTACGGTCATCGGAATCCTGAGCATCAGGATCAGCTCCGAGGTTTAAGGCCTTCTTCTTCTTGTCCTGCATAAGAGCAACCACGTGATCTCATTAAATCCTCTAAACATAGTGAGATTGAAAAACAAATGCTAATGCGAATGAATATTGCAGCTTCATGGCTTTTACCCGATTAATAGCTGACTTTGTACCAAACTTGCTGTTGAGTTTCTCTCGTCCTTTGATTTGACGTTCCTTCTCGCTAAGCTCCCCGGTGACCGCACTTTCCGCAGCTTCTGAATCCACTGCTTCTTTTTTAACTATTGGATCCAATCTGAATACCTGCAAAATTGAAGCCAGATTCAAATCCACATTCTTAAAAAATGACACAAAACCCAAATTCAACTCTCAAAAGCCATCAATTTCCGAATCACGGGAAAGGATTTAGAGTTTGAAACCTTATTGTGAGCAATCGGAAGAATTCTCAATGTCTGAGCTTCTTTATCGAGAACACCAAGTGTGTACACGCAAGTCTGTCTAGCAGCTTGCTCGCCGGTGTAATTGGAGCCGACGAACTCCACGTTTGAGCCAGGCGGGCTCACCACGACCTGGAGCCTCTTCTTAGACTCTGCCTTGTGCCTGTAGACAGTGACGTTCGGAGATTTTCTGTCGCCGGACTGAGAAGAAGGATCGTATCTTGAAGCGAAATAAGCGACGATCGGAGGGATTCTATCTGGCTTCTCGAAGATTTGTTTGACGCTGATGTCGATAGTCGCGGCGGCGTCGTCGTCGTCGTCTTCGTCGCGATTCTCTGTTCCGCTTGTTGATTTGTTCTTCCGCTTTTTATTCTTTTTCACGAGTTGCGGCGTCTTGAACGCATCTTCCTCGTCCATATAGTCCTTCTCGTGTTCGTCCGCCATGGTCGAAGAGCAGGATTTGATACTCTCGGCCGGTCTAACGAAACTTCAACGGTGTACAGAAGAAGATACTGAAACTGCTAAACCCTAATTTTGCTCGAAAATTGCAAAACAGACCTTGTATTTGTCTCTCAATACAAGAATCAAGAATCCTCGCTATAGGTTTGTTTTTCACCCCTAAAACATTAAGCCGTCTAAAAAAGACTCACGCCGTTATAACTGTTTAGGGAACAACAAGTAGTTCATCGAAAAACAACAAAACTACACGCTGTTAGTGATGTTACTCATTTACGTACTCATTAGAGACGTGTACAAATGTAATAATATGAAAGTAAAGACCGTTGTTGACACAAACGAAAAATATCCCAAGTCAAATATGTGGTATTTTATAAACAAACAAATTTTTCCAACGACGGTTCTTCCTTAATGTCAATATCATTGACTAGTTCATAAAACTGTCAACCACTAGTTTTTTTCTTATCCCCGTGAGCAACAACAAACCAATAGTTTCAAATAAATACTTTTGTTAATCAAACCTGAAGTTTCCTACGTTCAAAATATCGCTTATCGTTAATCGTTCGGTCGGGCAGCGATAAGCGATTTTTCATAAAACCGCTAATAATACGGAGATTAACCGGGGCGGAATTTTAGGTTTATTTTAATATATTTTTAAAATTATATTGATATAATACATTATTAATACAAAAAATAATATAAATTCTTAATATACATATGATTTTTCTCAATTCACAAATATTTCTAATAAAAACGATAATAGTTTTACTCACAAATATTACAAAAAGATATTAAAAACATACAAAAATATATAAATGATGATAATAATATATAAATAATGATTAAGGTTCCATGATTGAAAGCAGAATCGAAATACCAAACATATATCAATCAAATCTCTCGCACGAAATCATATATTTCCAACCTAGATAAAATATTTGATCAATTCACATATACTACATAAGCAAAAATAGTCAAAGTTTGTATTTAGAAGATAAATCCTCAAATTGATTTGTTGAAAATGATTAATCACATTTTTTTTGTTAAAATAACTCTAAAAAGAATAAATTTTTATTTTTGGATCGAATTTTACAAACGATTATCAACTGAACCAATCATATTTCAGAAAATATAAATTTGACTTACCGATTTATAGAATTAGTTGGCGACTATTGTAATTAATCGGATAAAATCGGTATCGTTACGGTAACCTCCCTTGAAGCGATTAGTCGGACGATTAATCGGAAAAATCGGAGATTTTTAGAACGTAGGAAGTTTCTATCTCCCTTCCTGAAAACACACACAAATACCATTCTTGTTTTCCTTTATAATCTCGGCCAAACGAGAAGTTACGTATACAAATCGTTTCGAATCATGGAAGTCAACGGTGGGGAAGATCATCAGTACGCAGAATCATCGGAATGGTTCGTAAAGTACTTAAATCGTCAAGGCGATTGGTTAGAGAAAACTAGAGGAAATTTGATGGTTGCGGCGACGGTTATAGCTGGTATGAGCTTTCAAGTTATGGTTAATCCTCCGGGTGGCGTTTGGCAGAGTGACAATTGTTCACCCGGAGATCAAACCGGGACTGTATCGGTTTGTAAGGCAAAAGCCGGAACTTCGGTATTGGAGCACGATAGTTCAAAGCGTATACTCTATCTTGGAATGGTTATTAGCAGTACAGTGTCGTTTTCTGCTTCCATGAGCCTTATTCTCCTCGTCATCAGCGGTTTGCGACTTAGGTACTAAACTACTAATAAATCATATAAGAAACTTTATCATACTCATAGCTAGGTTGATAGTATATCATTTGTGATAGCTTGTTTATAACTATTACTTTGTAAATTTTTATGTAAATATGTGGTTTGATAGATATTCCTGAAAAGTATGAGAATTCAATTTATTATTTTGTTTAATAGTCATGTAAAAATTGAGATTAAGGTACTGACTTTGGTTAGTTAAATGTCCAACTAGGTAGGTTCTACGGTTGACTTAGATTAATTCAACAAAACCGGTCTGATTGCTAAAATAAATAGACTTGTCTCACTGATTTCATAAAATTTAATGTTTCGACTTTAATAATTAGTGAGAATTAATTGGGTTTAAGATGAATTAATTATTGGATGTTAAATTATATATGTACAGGAACCGGATGATAATGGCGATCTTGGTAACGTTTATGGTGGTTGCGGTTCTTTGTATGTCTGCGGCATTCTTTTTTGCCGTCGCGTTGGTTCAATCCGACGATCAAATAATATTATACATACTAATAATTTATTTGGGATTTTGGATTGTGTTTCCTGTTTTAATACTCGTAAGCCAACTAGTTCGGTTTTTAGGTTGGCTAATTTGTTTCATATGTTGTTGTTGTCCACGTCAACGACGGTCTCCTCGACGGCTGCTACCATTGGCTCCATCTCCTGCCCATTAATAAAGAAGAGGCACCACCGGTCACCGGTGACTCGGGCCACGCGCGTATGAAATGAAACACGGTGTCAGCAATGTGATCATAGGATAAAACTAAAGTTCCTCATTTTTCATTATTATATAAAGTTTAAGGTTGGTTGTGTATGGGGTTTGTTTAATTAAGAGATTCGTTTGGATAATAAGATTATGTGTGAATCATGACAAAAGCACCTCGTGATTAGACTAGTAGTGGTCTAAATATTTAGTTTTACCACTGCAGCGTAAAAGCGTTTACTAGTTTGATATTATAGCAGTGAAGTCTAAACTCGAAATAAAAAAGGACAAATTCGGTTAGTAAAGAAAGTAAATGCATACGGATGTGTTACAAAAGACATGATACGTATGTATTTCGTCATGAGAGAGATTACTATCCTGAACAAATAAACGTAGCCATCTCTACACTCGTAAATCGTTGATATTAATGTGATTGTATAGATCAAAAGTACATTATATTCCGTTTAATTAATCAAACTTGTAAAGAACCCTAGTGAGTCTAAAAAGAAAGCTACGGTATAGTATTTTACATGTCAATATGTCATGAAACTGAAAAAAAGGAAAAAAAAAAGGAAAATTAATTGAGTCAAAGGGAGAGAAGGAGCTAGGTAGGTCTCCTGCCCTATAATATCTTCCTCACCCATCCCTCATATCCTATATCTCCTATATGTATCACATATCTATATAACAAACCTTCATTTTCATTTGTTAAAACTTAAAAACAAAACATAATAAAAACAAAGCGAGAAGGAAAAAAGAAGAAGAAAAAACGATGATGATGATGCATATGAGTGACTAAAATGGAAACTTATGCTCTAGAATGGAAATATCCCTCAGTCCAAAGGTCTTTCCACCTTCGTGGCTTCTTCATCCTCCAGTCCTCCTACCTTATATTCACCATCATCACTTCGACCAAACACCTATAGGTTTAGATACCTTCTTTACATCTCTATCTAAATTACGCATGCATGTCAAAGTTCGAAAGTAATTTACAATGATACATATTATTAATTTTTTTAAAAGCACTTATGGGTTATGGCAATTGATTGACCGACATATTTGGTCATGGTAAAGTAACCATCTAAAAAAAAGGTAACGATCGTAAATTTGTTGGTGGATCTCGCTGACTATATTAATCACATATGTTTTGTACTAGAAGAAGACATAATTGGTAATCCATCGTACGATATAACTAATTACAAAATATTTGCATAATCGCAATATATGTTCAACAATTCTTTTTAACAAAAAAAATGTTCAGCAATTCCCCTGATTCATAAAACTAAAAACAACTTTTTAAAAATATGTCAAACCTCTCATAAATGTTTTAGAGCATTAACTTTTGAAGATAATATATGATATATACTCCCTTTGTTCTACCGTATTTTATGTTTAAGATTTTTGTTTTGTTTTATTTGATGTTTTATATTATTAAATATATATTTTTTAATTAATATCATAAAAAATATTAATTTTAAGAAAATTTTGTAATTTTGATTGGTTAATAGTTATTTAAAGTGAAAAATAATAAATTAATAGTTAAATATTAATTGTTTTTTAATCGATGTAAAAACTCTAAAACTATAATATGTACATGTGTGCATTATCTATGTGTATGTATAGAATAATAGATTTGTAGGTGTGTAAAAAGAAAGATCTAGGGGGCTTCAAAGAAAAGGAGAGAAAAGGACAGAGCATGTGATAAGAGACAGAGAAACAAACAGAGGAGTGAACAGTTTTCTTTCTTTTTTTTTTTCTCTGCACTTAATGAACCCAACCCTCTCTGTATATTTCTGATTCTTCACATGCCTTCTCTACTTTCTTATTCCTATTTTTTTTTCAACTTTTTACAAAACTAGTGCCGAGAAAAAATATTTAATAAAAACGACAAAGTATTAAACATATTTTTTAAAATGACAAAAGTACTTTCACTTCACTTGCAACCAAACAAACCTAGTCCCCTTCTTTATCCAATGGTCTTTCTCCTGCTCTCTATTTCTTTTCTAAACACCCTTCTCTTTCTGCTTTATTTACCATTTGACCACCATAAATAAGNAAAAAAAAAAAAAAAAAGAAACTAAACTCCGTTTTCTATATATTATCAACATGCGTAAAAACTAAAAACTAGAACGTTGACAAGAAAAATGTAACGTGTATCAACATGCGTAAAAACTAAAAACTAGAACGTTGACAAGAAAAATGTAACGTGTTATTTATCTTTAGTTTAAAAAGCTTGGTTCTTTCTTCCCGAGTCAGAGATTTGTGCAGTGATACAAGAAGCTCATTCCGAATTCTATTAATAAATAAATACTCTTCAATTCTTTATTTTGTACATCTATCAGTTTTTTTTTTCATCTATCTGATTTTCCCCTGCCTTAGACAGTCTTAGACAGTAATATCAGGGCTCACTAAATGTAAGGAAAAAAAAAGAAGAAAGCTCAATGAAAAGGAAATGGCACTCATTTTTAGGCCATGAAGTGCTGGGATACAGCTGAGATCAAAAAGGCATCTGCTCAAAGAAAGAAAAATAAAGATTCCCAAAAATCAATGCACATTTTTTTTTTTTTTTAACAAATTATAAAGTAAAGAAAATTTTAAAATGGGGTGATAATAATACTGAAGAAGATTGAGAAGAGGAGGAAAGAGTAGTCAGAGAGACAGGAGCATCAAGTGCTGCAGAAGAAGCAACAGGAACACTGGGCCTGAGTCCCTTCAGATTTGCCAGTCTTTATAGGACCACATCTCTTCATCACCTACATACATTTTATATTTTTTTCTTTTAACATTTACAATATTGGATATTTTAATGTTGTTTTGATTTTACACAACATGGCAAAACTCCTTAAAAGCTCTTGTCCTATTCTGATTTTATTTTATTTTATTTTTCTTATGACACAGTTTATATCTCTGTCTCTCCTCTCTCTCTCTCTTAAATAGTTTTATGAATGTTTGTGATAACTCATTTATTTAATTATTAGCACAGTTTATAAATCATGTTAAGTTTTTGATTAATTTTCCCCAGAAAAAGCCTTACTCTTTTTGATTTTTTGTTTTTATTAGTCATAGAGTGTGACTAACTCTATTCCGTGATAACTCTATTCTCTAATAACATTATCTTTCTTCCCTAAATACTAAAATAGAGTATATATAGAAAAGAGGGACTGGCCTCGTGAAGAGGAAGAATCTAGCTAGTGTTCATGCAAATTACATCTGAGGAATATATGCTTAGAGAGAGAGAGAGAACCAGACGAAAAATTGACAGAAAAAGTGGTCTTCTTTGTCTGTCTCTGTCCGAAACTCAGAAACCCTAGTCTCTTAATCTATCAAGAAAGCTCTTTATCTTCTTTTTTTTTTTATGCTTTTGATTTTGCTCCAACCCTTTGAGGAAAGCTAGAGAAGAAGAAGAGAGATAGACAGAAAAAGATGATGAGTCTAAGTGGAAGTAGTGGGAGAACAATAGAGAGGCCTCCATTTACACCAACACAATGGCAAGAATTGGAGCATCAAGCCCTAATTTACAAGTACATGGTCTCTGGTGTTCCTGTCCCACCTGAGCTCATCTTCTCCATTAGAAGAAGCTTGGACACTTCTTTGGTCTCTAGACTCCTCCCTCACCAATCCCGTAAGCCCTAAAATTAATCATTATTTCACCATTTTTTTTTCATTTCTTCAAAATCTTTAGTTGATACTCATGTTTTATTCTTGCATAAAGTTTCAATCTTTTGTTGATTCTCATGCCTCTAAAGTTTGCAGCTTTATGTGTTTTAGAGTGTTTGGGTTTCTGTCCAAAGTCTCCAACTTTTTCTTCCTAAGACCACTTTTTCATAGTCCACAATCTTCCCATGATTTTTGATAATTTAAGGTCTTAGTTAATTAGGGTTTTACAGCAAATAATCATGATTAATTTAAGGGTTTTGTTTTAATTACATGATGCAGTCGGGTGGGGATGTTACCAGATGGGATTTGGAAGAAAACCGGATCCAGAGCCAGGGAGGTGCAGAAGAACAGATGGAAAGAAATGGAGATGCTCAAGAGAAGCATACCCGGATTCAAAGTACTGTGAAAAACACATGCACAGAGGAAGAAACCGTGCCAGAAAATCTGTTGATCAGAATCAGACGACAACTCCTACACTAACATCACCATCTCTCTCTTTCCCCAACAACAACAACCCAAGCCCCACCTTGTCTTCTTCATCCTCTTCTTCCTCTACTTATTCTGCTTCTTCTTCGTCTCCTTCAGTGGATGCTTACGGTAACAGCAGTAGGTTTGGTGTTGGTAGTAGCAACAGTAGAGGTTACTTCAACAACCATTCTCTTGATTATCCTTATCCTTCTACTTCACCTAAACAACAACAGCCTCTGCATCATGCTTCTGCTTTGTCACTTCATCAAAATACTTCTGCTTCTCAGTTCAATGTCTTTGCCTCTGCAACTGACAACAAAGACTTCAGGTTCTCTGTCTTAACATAATTTTCCCTTGTTTCATCCTTAGTTCTTTTATTTTTGCTAAATTTTGTTAGTTCTTGGAAATGAACAAAACAAAATTATTTTATGGAGGATTTTCTTTAAATTGGTAATCTCAGATATTTTCAAGGAATTGGGGAGAGAATTGGAGTAGGGGAGAGGACGTTCTTTCCGGAAGCTTCTAGAAGCTTCCAAGATTCTCCATACCATCACCAACAACCGTTGGCAACAGTTATGAATGATCCGTACCACCACTGTAGTACTACTGATCACAAGGTTGATCAACATCATCACACATACTCATCCTCGTCATCATCTCAACATCATCATGATCAGGATCACCATAATCGACAACAGCAACAACAATGTTTCGTTTTGGGCGCTGACATGTTTAACAAACCCACAAGAACTGTCCTCGCAAACACGTCATCAAGACAAGATCGAAATCAAGAAGAGGAGGAGAAAGATTCATCTGAATCGAAGAAGTCTCTTCATCATTTCTTTGGTGAGGACTGGGCACAGAACAAGAACAGTTCCGATTCTTGGCTTGACCTTTCTTCCCACTCAAGACTCGACACCGGTAATTAATCTGCTCTCTATGCTAAACAGATATAACACTTTTAATTTAGTGAATGTTTCAAATTATTTAAATTGAATTTCTCAGGTAGCTGAATTAAGGCCAGATAGCGTCAATGATGGATCTGTACCAACATACACAAGTTTGAAATGTTGAAGGGTCACATTTCACATCTATTTCCGTGGAACATTGAGACAAGACACTGTTTGCAGAAACCTATATGTATCTCTCTCTCTCTCTCTCTGTCTATGTGTGTGTTAGGTCCAACAAGAAAAGTGATCCGACATCTATATATAACTGTCTCTCTGTTTTTCTCGCAACTATTTTCTTCCAATATATATCGTTTTATTTTACTATAGCTGAAAGCAACAAAAGAACATATGACTTTTGTGAGGGTATGGTTTGGCTATATATATATTGACTTTTTTTTCTTAGGATGCAAGCATCTTTAGTACTAATCTCTTCTTTTTTCACTCTCACATGCTACTAACCTTATACGGATCTAAATTTAAATTACCGATTTACTTGTTAAAATGTTAGAAAAATGTAAAACGCATGGTCTAATTTTGAAGCTTATTCCAATTTAGAACGAAGCAAAGAATAAAGATTACCGGCAGGGTCATGTATACTTAGATTGGACATAAACACCATTATAGATTTTGTCGTTTATTAAAAAAGGGCAAATAATCATATGCTCCTTTAAGTGTATGCTTCCTTCCAAGCATGTGCTTCTTTAGCCAACGGAAAGAGAGATAAAAGACTAACATCATGAGTCTTGATCCATTAAGTAAGTATGTACATCTTTTACGTGCGTATGATTACTTGGAATCATTACCAACGTTTTATATTATATAAAAATATTGTGATGAGCATTTTAAAAGGCACGTTGCCAGCGAAGATTCTGTGAATGGATTCAGTTCCAGATCAAAACCAGCTCATCTTTGTTCATACCAAAGCAAAAACGCGTCTTAAAACACTTTCTAAGTATGGAGGGAACAAGAACAGTAAGATCATTCTTCTACCGTGTGAACCAGTCCAGTTTGAGAAAACCGAATCTGGTCATGAAACTTTCAGAACACCAGCAATTTACTAAACCATATTTATTGACTACTGGTGATGATCGGTTTAGATAGTCCCCAGCTTTTCAATTACACAATATCATTAGTTCAAACCAAACCAGAGGCCGGTTATCAATTCCCATCATCATACGACTATTTTATAAAACGTGCACTTTTGCAACACTGCATAAGAAGATGCAGAACTACAGATCCTAAATAGCCACAATCTTGCAGATAAAAACACGAAAGATTCGACATTTTCTGACTCCAAGAGCTAGCAAAAACGAAAGATTCAACATTTTCTGATTCCAAGAGCTATCAATTACAGTCTAAGCGGTTACTATCTAAGAATGCGTTAAGCGTCAAAACCATCATACCTGAGAGAATTGACAGAGAATCTATTGTTGTGTCAAAGAAAAGCAAAACATGGAGAAAGAAACTTGATCTTCCAATCAGACTCTGCCTTGATTCTCACTATAACATCACACAAACAAACACGACATATCGCACAATATGCATAAACAGGGGATTTGTGCACAACCCTGAATCGTATCGAGAATGTAACAAGAATATTCAAAGCAAAAACACATTTTCGAACTCACAAAATGAAATTAGATATCGGTTTCTTTTTTTTATTTGGAACCTCTCACAGAATCCCTAAAACAATTTTACATGACTTGAGCCAATTCTTTTCACTCTTTGTGTTTTCCACCAACTCTCTGTTCCACTCTCTCTAGTTAGCATCGTTAGGCATGTAAATGAGAAAAAAACTACACGACCTCAAAAGAACAAAAAAAATTCAGACTGAAAGATGAATTACAAATTAACGAAGAAAGGAAACTGTCAAATCCAGAATTTACCCATTTACAGAGGAAAAGGCTCTTCTTGGTCTCGATAGAGGAAGCACATCATTGCAATCTTTAATCAGTTGAATTCCTTTTTCATGGTTTTAAATACTCTCCATTGCTTCTTCCTCGTCTCAAAAGTGTTTCCCGGTGATTGAAAAATCTCTCCAAATCAGTAAGTGTGTGTCATCCTCAGAAGCTGCTTTCTCTTGAAAACCAAGAAGGCAGCCACGCAAATCTGCAACACCGCTGCAAACCCAGCAAATACCAGTCCCACCGTTTTCCCAGTGTTTAATCCACTTTTCTCCGACTGCTTGAAAGTCCGCGCCGGCGGCGGAGGAGGAGGAGGAGGAGGAGATTGCGGCCGAAGCCTTCTATTAGATTGTGGAGGAGGAGCGTGCGCGCGCCGACGCGGAGGGGGAGGGGATTTTGAAATCGGTGGAGGTGGCGGAGGTGGAGAAGGAGCAGGCGGAGGCGGAGGGGGCGGAGGTGATGGTGCTGGTGGCGGAGGAAGAGGCGGACTGAGCTGTGAAATCGGTGAAGCAGGTGGCGTATTGCCAAATTCGGTTGGAGTCGTGGAAATTGGCGGCGGCGGTGGCGGCAAGACATTCTCGGCCGGAGGGGGAGGAGGAGGTGGTGATTGAGGTTGCGATATTTCTTGTGATTGGACAAGGAGGAAGCCATGGATGCTGAGAAGCAGGCCGAGAACTAAAACATTGACGGATGGATATCTGAAAACGAAATTCAGAAAACCCATTTATCACCAGATTGACGAAGAAACTCGATCCAGATGAAACAAACGGCTTTTTTCCTTTTTTCGTCAGCTCATAGTGGAATTCGCGTCGACCGATTTAGCATCTGAGAATTCGGGTGAAGATTGATCGATAGATTAGAAACAATCTGGCCAACGAAAAACGATTGGTGTTGTTGATCAGGAGAGAAATCGAGGAAATAAGTCTCCGTTCCTCCTCTCCCTGTTTCCAGATTTCCGATAATCGTCCCCAAAAACCTCGTCTAAAAACTTGAGAAACCCAAAAAAAAAAAAAAAACACAGATGGAGTCGAGAAGAAGCAAGAATCAAGGAATCCGGGAATCTGACGAAACGAAAGCAACTAGGTGATTGTTGTTCCGTATCTAATTTTCCCCCAAAATTGACGAATCGAATTTGGAGGGGTTAGAGAATTTCCAGAGACGAAGAGAGAAAAGGTCGATTAAGAACATTGACCATAGAGAATGGGTAAATTTTCCGGGAAAATGCAGGGAGAGAGAGAGAGAGAGAAGTAACGGCTTAGGGCTAAATCTGGGGGAAGAGATTAAGGAGAAATTTGAGGGAACGTTGATATAGATTTCGATTTTACAAGCTGTAATAACCCCTGTTTTGTTTTTTTTCCTTCAAGGGATACAGATAAAACCACGTAACATTTCTTAAATTCTTTTTGGAGGAGAGACTGCCGTTCCGTTTTGGATCCAATGTCAATCGCCATCATCCATCGTGGCATCATCAACCAACAATCTCCTTTCCTTTGACCTCGTAAGCTCAGAAACAATAGATGGGCCTAAGCCCACTAAATAAATCCTCATAATAGCCCACTTACTTTGTTGCGTTCCTCCTTTTAAAATTTTGTTTTTGAGCAAGCCGTGGTTTAATTTTATGGTTTATCCGATTTCGGTTTTCAGTTTTCCCATCTTTTCGGTTAAGAGATTACACTAGTTTTGGTTTTTGTTTCTGTTCAATTTCTCTTCTCTTTAAAACGTCACTAACTTTTGATTTCCAATTTAGAAAAAGTCACTTGTTTCTTTTGAATTTTGGATTCATTTCGACTTCAGTTTTAGAGATAAACTAATTATAAATACGGTTGACATTGGTTGGATTTGTCTAGATTGAATACTTCTACACAAAATTAGCAAAGTAGCTCAATAAAAACACTCAGAGAGAATGAACAACGATGAAGGCTTTGATTGAATAAATCCATTAAGAGTGGACTTGAATATACCCAGTTAGATTGTATGAAAGAATCACACCCAAAAATTGTTGCATATGATCCATTTTGTTGTGTAATCAGGTAAAAAAAAAGATGATGATCCATTCCTATGAATGTACAACAAGTTGCATCTACACTTACGATTCTCCTAGCAATTGGAATAAATGGACCAAGACAACAGAAGATGCAACCTGATACTCACAGCTTGGTCACGATGGTGTTAGCCCCATGCCATTGAACAAGCATAGTTTACCACCAATTTACCATCAATCCCAAAGTTCTGCAATTACCAAAGAACCAGCACCATCTTAAGCCATGTTTTTTTTTTTTATTAGAATTGTAATCATAAAACGTTTAACAAGATAACAGATGATTAAAGATGGAAGATATAGAACTACTTTGAGAAGCATAGTGTACCAAATACAAAATGTTGAGCAAGTTTAGAGAAAGCCAATTTGAACAATGAAAGACTCACATTGTATAGATCAATTACTGATTCATCAGGGTTTGGCGAGAAAGCACTGTTTACATAGACAAACTTACAATGAAGAGATATCAGTGAAAAAAAGGAATCCACTGCTCCAAAAGATAACACAAAAGATGATGATTGATGATTACCAGTGAGTCCGAATGAAGCTGCCGTCTTAGAAAGTCAGTCACTTTAGCAAACTTTTCGGTCCCTGAAATCTGAAGACACAAGAGCAGAGGAATCATTCGCAACAAGAAAGATCAAAAACTATTAAAAAGCTAATGAAGGAAGGAAGCATCGGAGATATGATGTTGCCTACTCGATCAGGAGACAATGCCAAATAATTTTTCTATCACACATCAAGAGCTAATGAAGAACAAAGTGGTGGGTTTCTCCTAAACTGAATCTCACGGACTCATGGTCAAACACACACACGCATTCAAGGTATCAGCTGAAAATCTCAGCATGAGTCAAATAGGCTGAAAAATCATTAGTTCCTTAACAGTTAACACAGAATGTTTCAATGTTGAAGGTTTTGATAAACATAACAAGTAACAACCCTAATTTGAACTCAGATTTAACTTGGTCATTCGCAAAGGAAGGAATGATGATTGAGACTGAGAGAAGCTACCTTGAACTTAGATTGTTTCAGAATTGGAGCACCTCCGGTAGCTCTTAGATGAACGACAACTGCAACGAGAATAAGAAGAAAGAGAAGAAAAAAAAAAACTATTAACGATTCAAATCGGGAGCCGGAAAAGAGAAATCATCAGATTTGAAAACCATAATTAGCGTTCATGTAGGTGGATTGAGTGTATCGACTAGTAATCAAATTCAAGAGATTAAATGGGAAAAATAATCGTCGAAGAAATCAGCGGCTCACTTTTCTGGACGGAATTCGGAGATTCGGTCGCCATTGTTGAGATTTTGTTCGACAGAAGAAGAAGAAGAATGCAATTTGAGAATGACGAGGCATTGCTGCCTTGCTGCGTTTTTATTTTCCTTTTTAAAATTAATATTTGTTTGGATATTTAAAGCCCAACTTAGTTTGAAGCCCATATTAGATCGTATTTTCAAAGGGTGAAAAGTTAATGGAGAAAAATAAATTTTTAATTCCACGGCACTGAAAACATCAGTTACTGTCAAGTGTCAAGTGTCAAGTGTCAACTATCAATTTCGGATTGGGGTATAGTTTTTGTTTTGTTTGTAAAATCTAAATATCGATAACTAATAGTAACAGGGAATAATGGGAATTGCAGAGCCAATAAACTCTGTTTATGTTTATAACAGGGAATAGTTTTGTTTTGTTTGTAAAATCTAAATAATGAGAACTAATAGTAACAGGGAATAGAGGGAATTGCAGAGTCATTAAACTCGATCTGTTTATGTTTATAAATAGATAATCCGTATATTTGATTTAAGTTCTTACAGTTCAAAAGTGATGAAAGTTGATACGATAATATTAATATGGAAATCAAAAAGGTAGTATAAAAAAAATGAAATAGAGCAAAATAAAAACTACAAAATTTATGTTATTAAATTCATAGAATGGCCAAATATTTGAGATTTTATCAAATTACGAATTGATAAAATTAAATAAATGTATACATAATCACAAAATCATTCTAATGTTATCGCTTGTTACAAACAAAACCTTAGNAAAAAAAAACCTTAGCGTTTAAAAAAAAAAAAAAAAAAAACCTTAGCGTTTTATTTCATTTGGATATTCGCATGCTGGTGACAGGTGAGAGAGACTAGACATATATGGAAAACAAGACGATGACATTGACCCATTTGAGATAGATCAATCGTTATCCTTATAAAGTAATGTCGATTAATTGATTGTGCTTATAGGGATGGTCCATTAGTTGGAAAGAAGACAAGCTTATGCATCATGCATGGGCACTGGAAATTAATGATTTGGAGTTGAGGGTTTATGACATATCCTAAGGCATATCTATAGTGATATGTTGATCTTTTCTACAGTTATTTTCTTGGTCTCCATCCATGTGATTTTGTTCGTGGAGCTCGGTGCTCATTGTCAATAACTTGTTGCAGTTGGAAAAAGTGAATCAAATATATATCATGTAATCAAAGTACAACGCCTCTAACAATATTTGAAAATTGTAACGAAAAATTCACACAAAATATATATATATATATATATATGATAACTAAGCTCGTGGATGTTAAACTATATATATGTATAGGCATTAAGTGGTTGAAGGACTGGCTCTAAAAGTTGAGAAAGAGCTCGAGTTTTTTTTGGGATAGAATTTAGAAAAGATTTGAGTTTTTACTTTTTATGCTGTGATTTCAACCAAAATTAAACTAGTTATTATGTCTGTCTTTTTTTTGAACTAGTTATTATGTCTGTCTTGAGTGATAAAAATATCTAAATTTTTCACAAGTTACAGTATATATACTGTATAACTTAAAAGTCTCGTTTCATCGATGTTCAGACAAAAAGAAGCAAGCACTGCACGACGATCTTCTTGGAATCAAACAAAAAACATTTTTCTTTTCATTTTATTTTATTGTAGCTTCCAACATTCTTCTTTTGCTATCCTTCAAAATAAAATTAGCCTAAAACCAGATATATCGCTGCTCAGTCAAATATATTTACAAATTACAGCTGAACACTTCTAGAATTTTCAAAGTCTATACATATATTGTATTGTACTTGGTAATAAATAAACAACAAAATCTAATTGTTCAATCTCAAAACATAATTGATTGTTTTCTTCTTATTTTAAAAGGGTGTATTTATATATTAATATTAATTTTGTTGGCATCGTACATTATAAAAATAAAATAAATGAGCACACAGTGTTCTTTACTTTTTGCTATTCCACTGTGGTCCACATCTGATGTGGGAGTTGAAGATTTTATTTTTATAGGGATAAAAAAACTAGCACGTGAGAGAGTTACAACACTTGAAGCGGCCACCCGTCCCGTGCGGGCTAGATTTTTGTATCCAATCGTTCCCGTCCAAACCTATCTTTATACTCTTGCCCGCCAGGTGTCCCCTGAATACTTTCCATTCCATGATCCATCTGATTGAAGCTCTTTTAATTATCAAGAAAAAGAAAAAAAGAATTACCCTTTTTCCCTCAACTTAACTAACATTTTTCTTTCTATATATACACTTCATCTACATTGTTTTGGTAAATACACCAGCATTATGTAACTATACATTTGAATTTGAAAAAGGAAACTTGAAAAATATTTCTAATCTTGAATTTGACACGTCAGCAAAGGGAAAAAAGGTGATTCTAGGGTTTTGAGTTTTCCGCAGCACGCTATCACTCCGGGGTTGATGACGACGCCAGTAACGGTGTCACTGCAGCCTCCGGCGAAGGGGGAGAATACGGAACAGTCTAGCCAACCAAGGAAGAAGGTTTCATGGGTAAACGTCATCAATAACAAGCCATCTCTATCTAAACATGAGTATGAAGTAACAATGGTTGATGGTGCAACCATGGTGGAAATCCCAGACGAAATTGTTCAAAATTCAGTCCCATTGTGGGAAGAGTTCCTTGAAGGCCATTTTATAGGTGACGCACCACATGTAGCGAAAGTTCATGTAATCGTCAATAAGATCTGACTGCTGGGAGATAAAACAATAAAGATCGATGTATACCCAGTTAATCAAACAATAGTCAAGTTTCGCATCAAAGATTCAGCTAAAAGAAGCAGAGTGCAACGAAGGGGATGTGGAACATCGCAGATATTCCACTGGTGGTAACAAAGTGGGCTCCGGAGTCAGAGAAAGAGGAGGCTGAGCCTGAGATCCAAACAATACCAATGTGGATCACAATTAAAAATGTGCCACACAAGATGTTCTCGTGGAAGGGCCTAGGATTCATAGCAAGTGTAGTGGGTCATCCGGTCCGGCTACACCCGGAAACAGAACAGTGCGTCAACTTTGAAGAGGCCAAGATGTTTGTCGAAGCAGAGGTAAAGAAAATTTTTCCAAAAAAGCATCGATTTCAGTCCAAAACAGGGATCGATGCGGAAGTGGAATTTATCTATCCCTGGCTGCCGGCAAAATGTTCACTATGCTCAAAATGGGGCCATATCCAAAGTGCTTGTGTTATCAATGGAAGTAAGAAATTAATCTCCACGAACAACTCAGCAATACCAGATAAAATCATGCAAGCAGAGCATCAGGTAGAGCCCTCGATACCGATGTTGGAGGACATGATCACAAAGAAAAAAATGTCTTCTCAAAACCAATCAGCTTTTACCTCTCCACAGGTAGTAGCAGATACTTCTATTGCTCTGCAGGAGTGCAGTGAAAAGGTTCAAAAAGCGGCAGAGGAACAACCTTCAGTAGTCGATGACAGCGAGGAGAATTGGGAAGCTGTTTCACCGGGAAAACATTGCAGCTCAGGAGAAAGAAAGAGTCCTGAAAAAATAATCTCACTTATTTCACCGAGTCGTTTTGAGGAAAAGACAAAGAAGGTTTAGAGGACAGTGATGGGGAAGATAGTGAAGAAGGGGGAAATTGTTGAGGAAAAGAAAGAAAGCGTTAAAGTGGATTACAAGAAAGAGAGCTCTCTCCGTGCCCCCTGCCAAGAAGCACGAAAGGCACAAATAAATTCTTATCGGACTCTTTCGCTCTAAATGCTAAGGATCTTAAGCCTAGCATTTCGAGCAAAAAGAAACCCAAGAATAAATAATTATATCGGGGTTCTTTAGGAATGTTCGCGGCTTAAACAAAATCACACTGCAGCCTCTCTGAGCGCCGCCCTCTTGGAGCAAGTAGCAACCTGGTGATCCAAGCCTCCACAACTATAGCAAGCTCCAAAACTCTGACGGCTAGTAGACATCTCATATGCTCCCCTCTTCTGGCCCTGCGCAGGCTTGCCGCCCCTGCCAAAACCAGAACTAAAACCTATGCGTTGCTGCTGATGTTGCTGCTGTCCCCGAGGCTGGGTAGCAGGAACAACTACAGCCGGCACAACTGCTGAGCTCACCGGCTCACGCAAATCCTCCTCAACTGAAGCTGCCAA
>OVBJ01001752.1:0-24433 GCA_900406535.1 Noccaea bulbosa | reverse complement strand
CTGAGTTAGGATTAAGAGGTTAGGGTTTAATAGTTAAAGTTTAGGGTTTAGATTTTGGGTTTAGGGTTTAGTGATTTGGAGTTAGGGTTTAGATTTATATGTTTAGAGTTTAGTTTTTGTTTTAGGTTATATGATATATATGTTATGTATGTGTTTAGGGTTTAATAGTTAAGGTTTAAGGTTTAGCTTTTGGGTTTAGGGTTTAGGGTTTAGATTATGTGTTTAGGGTTTAGTTCTTGTTTTAGGTTATATGATATATATGTTATGTGAGTGTGTTTATTTTTTTTTTAAATTAACATGTTTTGTTTTATGGTTTAGGGTGTAGAATGTTTTGTGGTTATGGTTGTAGGTTTAGGGTATATTGGATGTATTGTATAGTATAGTATAGCTAGCCAACCAAACTTTGGATATTCTATTTTTCAGTCTCCAGTTTTTATGAATGCATTTATGAACACGTATAACTACCAGTAACCACAGAAAAAAACAATTATACAATGGGAGAATTTTTGGGGGCGAAACAATCCCGCCCATTTGAGGGAGATAATGGGCCAAAAAATGTTCTCTTTGTTACTTGCTATATTTTCAAAAGACTATGGCTATATATGCTTCATTATCATTCCCAATATTGTCATACACCAAATTAACCCAAATAAAAAACAATATGCAAAAAAGAAAGTATTGGTGGTGGTCACCTGACAAAATGTACGTGTGGGAGAGAACGCAAGCAGAGTAGAAAAAAAGCATTCAAGCAAGAAAAACAAAACGTGGAACAAAGAATCTCAGAGAAACCAAAAAAAAAAGAAAAGAAAAAAACGAATCCCAAAAATCAAAATATCAAAAAAAAGAAACCTTCATTTCTTTCTCTTTCTCTCGCATCAGCTTCTTCTTGTGATCGAAACTCACTCCACACTTGTCCTCAACTATGGGATTCGAGAGCTCTTCATCAGCTGCAAGCAACATGAAACCTCTTGGTGGCGATTCAAGACCTCAAAGATCCAATACTGCTCAATACTCCGTCGATGCTGGCCTCTTCGCTGATTTCGACCACTCCGTTTACTCCGGCAAGTCTTTCAACTACTCCAAATCTGTGATTTCCCCGGCTAACAACGTCTCTGATGAACACATCACTGCTTACCTCTCTAACATCCAAAGAGGCGGTCTTGTTCAGCCCTTTGGCTGTTTAATCGCTGTGGAAGAGCCTAGCTTTAGGATACTTGGTGTTAGTGAGAACTGCATCGAGTTTCTTGGTTTGTCTCTTGCTTCGAGCTCTCATTCTAGCGAGCTCAACATCAAGGGTTTGTTTGGAATCGATGCGAGGACGCTTTTCACGCCTTCTTCAGGAGCTTCTCTGGCTAAAGCTTCTTCCTTTACTGAGATTTCGTTGTTGAATCCTGTTTTCGTCCATTCCAAGACGACCCAGAAGCCCTTTTACGCTATTCTCCACAGAGTCGATGCAGGGATTGTGATTGATTTGGAGCCTGCTAAATCCGGTGACCCGGCTCTGACTCTCGCCGGTGCTGTTCAGTCTCAGAAGCTCGCCGTCAGGGCCATTTCTCGGCTGCAGTCACTTCCCGGAGGAGACATTGGTGCTCTGTGTGATACTGTTGTGGAAGATGTTCAGAGACTTACCGGTTACGACCGTGTGATGGTCTATCAGTTTCATGAAGATGAGCATGGTGAAGTTGTTTCCGAGATCAGAAGATCTGATTTGGAGCCTTACTTGGGTTTGCATTACCCTTCAACAGACATCCCTCAAGCCGCTCGGTTCTTGTTCAAACAGAACCGTGTCCGTATGATCTGTGACTGCAATGCAGCTCCGGTGAAAGTTGTTCAGAGTGAGGAGCTCAAGAGACCACTTTGTTTAGTCAATTCTACACTAAGATCTCCTCATAGCTGCCACACGCAGTATATGGGGAATATGGGCTCTATAGCTTCTCTTGTACTCGCAATTGTGATCAAAACCAAGAACTCAAGCAAGCTTTGGGGGTTAGTTGTTGGCCATCACTGTTCTCCTAGATACGTTCCCTTCCCATTACGCTATGCTTGTGAGTTTCTGATGCAAGCGTTTGGACTTCAGCTTCAAATGGAGCTTCAGTTAGCAGCACAGTTAGCTGAGAAGAAGGCTATGCGGACGCAGACGTTACTGTGCGATATGCTTCTCCGTGACACTGTTTCAGCTATAGTGACTCAGTCTCCTGGTATTATGGACCTTGTCAAGTGCGATGGAGCGGCTTTGTGTTACAGAGGGAAGTGTTGGTTGGTTGGTGTGACTCCTAATGAGCCACAAGTTAAAGACTTGGTGAATTGGCTTGTGGAGAATCACGGTGATGACTCGACTGGTTTGACAACCGATAGTCTTGTGGATGCTGGATACCCTGGTGCCGTTTCGCTTGGGGACGCGGTTTGCGGTGTGGCTGCAGCGGGGATCTCTGCGAAAGATTACTTGATTTGGTTCAGGTCGAATACCGCAAGTGCAGTCAAATGGGGAGGAGCTAAACATCATCCTAAAGATAAAGATGATGATGGAAGAATGCATCCGAGGTCGTCATTCAAAGCGTTTCTTGAAGTTGCCAAAAGCAGGAGCTTGCCTTGGGAAATCTCTGAGATGGATGCTATCCATTCCCTGAGGGTTATAATGAGAGAGTCGTTTACAAGCTCCAGGCCTGTGTTGTCAGGTGGTAATGCTGCGTCGAGAGATGCAAGTGAGCTTACTTCTTTTGTTTGTGAGATGGTTAGAGTGATTGAAACCGCGACCGCGCCCATCTTCGGGGTTGATTCTTCTGGATGTATCAATGGTTGGAACAATAAAACCGCTGAGATGACGGGGTTGCTAGCTAGTGAAGCCATGGGGAAGTCGCTCGTCGGCGAGATTGTTCAAGAGGAATCTCGCCAAGATCTTGAAAGTGTCTTGCGCAAAGCCCTACAAGGTTATAAAAAAAAAAAAAAACAAGATTTTCTTGGATACAAGTTTCTTGGAATGTGTTTTGATGGTTTTGTTGTGTTGATTCAGGTGAGGAGGAGAAAAACGTAATGCTGAAGTTGAGAAAGTTTGGCCACGAGAATGATTCTTCTTCTGATGTGTGTGTTCTTGTTAACTCCTGCACGAGCCGGGACTATACAGAGAAAGTCGTCGGTGTCTGCTTCGTTGGGAAAGACATGACTAGTGAGAAAGCAATAACAGATAGATTCATCAGACTGCAAGGAGACTACAAGACCATAGTCCAAAGCTTAAACCCGTTGATTCCACCGATATTCGCCTCGGATGAGAACGCTTGTTGCTCAGAGTGGAACGCAGCCATGGAAAAGCTCACCGGGTGGTCGAAACACGAGGTGGTTGGGAAAATGCTGCCCGGTGAAGTCTTTGGAGTTTTCTGTAAAGTCAAGTGCCAAGATTCCCTCACAAAGTTCTTCATCTCTCTGTACCAAGGAATCGCTGGTCATGATAATGTTCCAGAGAGCTCACTGGTTGGCTTCTTTAACAAGGAAGGGAAGTACATAGAAGCTTCGTTAACCGCGAACAAGAGTACGAGCGCCGAAGGGAAAGTCATCAGATGTTTCTTCTTCTTGCAGATCATCACTGGAGAATCAGGTTTGAGCTGTCCAGAGCTGAAAGACAGCGCTCAAAGTCTCAACGAGTTAACTTACATAAGGCAAGAAATCAAGAACCCTCTCAACGGTATCAGGTTTGCGCATAAGCTTCTTGAATCCTCTGAGATTTCAGAGAACCAAAGGCAGTTTCTGGAGACTAGCGATGCTTGCGAGAAGCAGATCGCGACAATTATCGAAGGCACGGACTTGAAAAGCATAGAGGAAGGGTATAAAGCATTTTAACATTTCTGAAATCTTCTTTACGTTCTTGAATCTTGAATATCAAATGTTTTTTCTTTTTTCTTTCTATAATATAGCAAGTTGCAATTGGAAACAGAGGAGTTTCGAATCGAAAGCGTCTTGGACACTGTCATTAGCCAAGTGATGATTATGGTGAGAGAGAGGAACTCACAACTCAGGGTTGAAGTCGCCGAGGAGATCAAAACTCTGCTTCTCTATGGTGACAAAGTAAAGCTCCAGCTCATTCTTGCTGATCTTCTACGCAACATTGTGAATCATGCTCCGTTTCCAGATAGTTGGGTAGGAATCACCATCTCACCAGGCAACAAGCTTGCATGCGACAATGATCACTCTATCCATCTACAGTTCAGGTAAACAACATCCATAGTGAAAACTGCATCCGACCTTTTTTTCCTACAGAATCTGTGTGTTGTTAACTAAAATATTGGATGTTGCTTTGTGATAGGATGATACATCCTGGAAAAGGACTTCCTTCAGAGATGCTAAGTGATATGTTTGACACTAAAGACGGATGGGTCACGCCTGATGGGTTAGGACTTAAGCTTTCACGGAAACTGCTGGAGCAGATGAATGGTCGTGTGAGTTACGTCCGAGAAGACGAACGCTGTTTCTTTCAAGTGGATCTTCAAGTCAAGACAAGGTTAGATGTTGAGACCAGAGGAACAGAGGCTAGTTCAAACATAAAGTAGATAATTTGAGTTATGAGGCATATAAAATTTGGTCCTGTATGTAACCAATTGTATCAATCAAGCAAAGTTTCCATTATTTATTCAACAATAAAACGTATCTTAACCATCCTTATGTACATGTTTTTACATGTCTAGATCAGAGTTTCCTGTCTGAATCCAGAAACCAGAAAGCCAATCTAAACCTGAGATTAGAAAACCGAAGAAAGCCAATCTTAATCTAAAAAACTGCTATGTAGTGCTTTGACTGCTTCTGTTCATCATCAATTTCATCATCATCTTATTCTAGAAACCGAATATTTACATTTTAAGTAGAGGCAATAAAGGGTTCCACTTGAATGTCAGCTTCAATGCGTGCTCTCACTGGCAAGAGGATGAGAAATTTTCGAAATTGAATGCTCCTGTTCCAGGATGATCTAGCCAGATATAAATGTATGAGTCAACAGCTAAAACAGAGAACGTATAAAGTGATCATTTCAAGGTCATGTGTTTGTTGTAAGAGATTGTTTACCGGATAACTAGATTCAAGTCCATCAAAGACAATAGGGTGGCATCGCCTGTCTTCGTTCATTAAGCTCGAGTTTTGGAAGTGAGCAATGAGTGCGGTTTGACCTTGGATCCGTGCATAAGCCAATGAAGCAACTTTCTCGCTGTTGAACTTATCCCATTTTTTTCCATCAAAGGCCTGAGAAACAGATCAGAATCATAATGTCATCCCCCCCAAAGTTTTCAATCTATCAGAAACAACACTAAAGACTCAAATCAGGTTTTGTACCTCGTACAGTGCAATGATGAAAGTAGGGGACAGCATATTGATAAATGCATAACCCACATTGCATTTGTTCTGCACACAAGAGAGAGAACATCAGAGAATTTTAATCACATGTCAGACATTCAACATCAACCAAGGTGGGTCTTCTACCTTGAAATCAATAGGCAAATATAGAAAATCATAAGTTCCTCTGTTTGTCTCGTCAATGGCAGCTAACAGCATCTTCCGAGTATACCTGAGAACAAGGAAAAAGATAAGCTCTTTCAGAAACTGACCGGAGGCACAATCAAAAGGAGAAACTCTTACTTATTAGGGATGTTTTTTATCATCAAGGTTGTCCGCAAATCTTCACCGCTCATAATCTTACTCAAGCCAAGCTGAAACTGTTTCTTGCTGTCTACTTGGTTAACGTTACTATCAAACTGTTGGCTCCTTCCATCCTCCGATGGGCCATCAATGGATGCCGTTTTTGCAATAGGCCATGGGTAAGAGCCATTGCCCATAAACAACTGACTATGTCTTGGAGAAGATAACAATTTGAAACTTGGGGATCCAGTTTCACGCATGTTTCTTGGACCATTCACATTAGTGCTTGCTCCTCTGAAAGCCATTGATGAAGTTTCAGGGGACCTCGGGAAGAATCCAGACGGTGCAGATCCTACATGGTGGTGCTGGTGGAGAGACCCGTTTTGAGCCGAGTAAGGAAGCCTGTGAGATTGTCCTTTCGAAAAGAATGGATTCACAGGCCAGGCTGAAGAACCAGGGCTTCCCCACAGAAACTCTGATCCAGATAACGTTTCCACATGACCCGGGTTTGAGTTCAAAGACCCAAACGAGGAGGTAGATCCAAACGACTGCGTTGGCTGAAAGGCAGAAGCTTTGTGGCTTGCATTGGCATAGCTGCTGCTTGAAAACAGATGATCCAAGTGGCTGACCCTTCTTGCTTGGTGGTCATTGCTCACTGATGCAGCTTTTGTCAGGTTTGCTCCTTGAGAATGCAGAACCGAAGAAAACTCCGGAAAATGCAAGTTTGTTGTTGGGCTCAAGTTTCCAAATATTGGAGACTTACTGAGACTCTGTACAGGGTTATGATCAATAGGGCTGTTACACCAATAACTCCCAATAGGAGAGCTGGCTAGAGGAGAATCAACATGATTGAGGTAGCTACGAGAATCATCTTGCTCAAATTCCGGATTCAACTGCATCCTCATGCTGCAAGAAAATCAAAACAGAATTAGTCCTCTGGTTACTTCACAGTAAATTTTGTTCGTTGGTTGGTATCAATGAAATGCTCACTTTCGACGAGCACCACCAGGACGGCTATGTTCAAGCTTTATACGCTTTCCAGCAATGTCAGTCTTGTTCAAAGCTTTGAGAGCCGCATCAGCTGATCTAACGTCAAAAAATTCAACAAATTTGTGATGCCTCTTATTTGGTGTTTCCCGTATCTGCTTTGTCAGAACTTACACAAAACGTTAACCATTTGAGAGATAACTAAAACCACAAAAAGAACAGCAGAAAAGAAGAAGAAAAAAGGCATCACCTCCTTGATCTCGCCATAAGCTCCGAATATATTCTCAAGGTCTCTGTTGGACACTGATGGGGCCAAGTTGAAAACCACAAGAGTTCCTTGATTAACATCTTTCTCAGATGGATTATCCTATGAAAATGAAAAAACTCATATTCAAAAAAAGAGAATGCAAGAATGATGACTAAGAAAAAGAGAAAGCAAGAATATGAAAACCTTGGGGATTGAGAAATGTATGTCAAGTTTCCTCCGTTTAAGCAGCTTGCCTTGTAATGCTCGCATAGCTGCTCTAGAAGCTCGAATATCGTAATAAGAGATCATTACAAAACCCCGATGCTTGCAGGCTGTATACAGAGTTCTGATATCTCCATATTGCTGCCAAGAATGGGAAAAAAACAAACATAAAAGATCCAATCTTTTCAGCATATAAACATTCAATCTATGGAACACAAAAGAGAAGCTACCTCAAAAAGAGTTACCAACTCTGAATCCTCAACGTTACTGTTGATATTCCTAACAAACAGAGTCCTTGAAGGATGTTCACCGTAAGGATGTTCGCCAGCAATCGACCCCGCTCCGTTTTGGAAAATGTTACCATTGTCAATGTTCGAATCAGCGAAACCAACCCTTGAGAAACCCTTGTTTAAGCTGTCATGTGGGTCAGTCTCTAATTCAAGACCTCCTCCGCTACCAAACAGATCATCATAACCTTCCAAGTCATCCAACGTGGCTGGCAGTGCAGTCAAGTCTAAATCATCCATCAGACCAGCCAAAAGCTCTTCCTCATCGTCGGGAAGCATGCTTCCGATTGGATGCGAGTCACGAACATTGAGCATATTGTCAATGATTCCATTGAAATGGTTTAACCCGGAAGCATCTTCATCAACAGACTCATGGTAGTTCTCGTTAGGATTGACTGCAAGAGATAAAGATTAGAACGTAATCTCATCTAAAAGCTATTCAAAGAAGCAGCTTTGGGTGCAATGCATACGGTTTTGGTGTTGAAGAAGAGGCAGAGAGCTGGAAAAGAGTGAAACATCACTTGAAGCATTGAAATTTCCAGGTCTTGAGAAAGTTCCGTTTGGGATATTCATTGCTGATGAAATATCAATCGAACCCTGCACTTTGATCAATTCCAAGAAAGATGTGTTTTTTTCCCAAACCTGATGTAAGCAAATTATCAAAAGATATGAATTCAATTTTGCAAGAACAGAGGATAACAAAATCAAGTATCAATCTGAGAAGCAACTAACAATTTTCAGCAAATCCCCAAGGAACTGCTAAGCCAATCTCTATAAACCCCTAAGCTATGATACTGCTGAGTTAAAACCCTAATCAAACATCATCATCATCATCATCGGAGACGTTAGCACCAAGGCCTACACATGCATACACAATCGGTATATATACAGCTAGAGCTATTTCAGAGAAATCGAACCGGAACAATCAAAAGCAAAACTAAAATGAACTTGGAAAGAGAATAAAAACCCAATCTTTCAATCTCGAAGAAGCTTAACAGTGATCATCCAACTGTTTTTAGATTAAAAGAACCCAACTTTCTACTTCACCAGTTAGTTTTTTCAGCAGAATCAAAGAGCAAACTCAATGCCGCAGAAGGAATGAAAATATCAATTGGTTTAAAAATCGAAGCTTTTAAAAGATTTTAGAACCTAAAATATGGAAACTCTAGCAGAGGAAGACATTGGAGGAAAAAAAAATCAAAAACCTTGAAGGACCTTTTGTTTTGTTTGTTTCTCTCACGATCACACGTACCGAAACCCTCTCTTTCTTTCCCTATGTGACTGTGTATATACAGTTATACACACATTGGCAAAGCAAAATATAATTTTTATTCCCGATTTTAGATTTTCTTATAAAGGAATCTAAAGGGAATCTTAATTGGATGGAGAGAGAGTAATGAGCAAAAGAACGGCGAATGATTGTCCAAAGGTCAAAGGACCAAGTGGAGAAAACAAATTCAGCTTCACTTAGATTAATTTCTCCTCAAAATGTTGACAAACTAGCACGGAGTGCTCGAGATCAGTCTTACGATGTGTATTATGTAAACCCTGTTCNTTAAAAAAAAAAAAAAAAAAAAAAAATGTTGACAAACTATACAATATTGTTAACTTTTTCACAATAATAAATCGTAAGTTATTTAATTAAAATTAATAATAAAAAGTTGATACTGCATATTTTCTAATATATATATATATTTTTTTTTTATTTTACTTTCAATAAAATAAAAAGTTACATGTTAGGATTTTTTCTCTATAACCAACATGTTAGGATTTGCTGCATATATTTTATAATCTTTTTATATCTATTCAGTTGATATTTTTATTTACCCTGGTGATTAATATTACATAGGAAGTTTGCGACAGGAACAATGGTCAGTGATCCCCAGATCAACAGCTTCTTCGCCTATTGATTTGCAATGGTCAATACAAGTTAGACGATTATTTGAAGTTTGGGGGAAAGCCACATTTCTTCCGTTAATGCAAGCACACTTATTCGCCACACACTTCATATATTGACACTGATGTTTACAATCAGAGTCTTTGTTGCAAGATTGTCGTGCCAAAATCTGAGTATCTGTTGAGATTTAATATGTTATTAATCATGATAATATATAATATTGATGATCAAAAATGACGATACAATACTGATGAATGTAACTAAATATAAGATAAAAAAAATAATCTTACATGTTGATAATAGAAGAAGACCGATGAATATCAAAGATGTTTTCTTCATTTTTGTTGAATATATATGCAAGTGTTTTCTTTTGTGGTTTTGAATTGGTTGTGTGATTTAAGGTTAAGATTCAGAACCTATTTATAATTGTTGCTTTGTAGGAGAACAGTTTATTTCTTAGAAACTTATAATTAACTTTCAATTTTATTTAATAAAAAATATATCTAAAACTCATACTTTTGTGTAATAAAATTACGTACTAGTCAAGATTTTCTTTTATTTATTATTGATATTGATATTATTATTATTAGTAATAGTAACTCTTTTTGACCCCTTATTTCATTAATTTTTGGATATCATTTTTTTTTCCTTTCTCAAAAAAAAAAAAGTATTCCAGTAACTTCTATAAATGAAAAAAATATACATATATGGATACTTTATAAATCTAACATAATCTGAAGAAGATTTTTGAAATTACAATTTAAAAAATTTACCACGATAAATTAATTTATAGATTAATTTATTTAACTTTTTCAAAATAATAAAATTTTTAAAACCATAACATGATTAATCTATAGAGGTTTTACCATTTCAAAACAAAATAATTAATATAGATATCTGGCTACTGACTTTACTTGGGTAATATAAGCCCACACACTATTTAAAATTTTCAAAAAATATTTCCACATTAGTTGAAAGGCCGTAAAAGAACTCTATTGGGCCACATATTAAGCCCATTTTGTGCGTAAAATCAGAAACCCTAGCAACAACTCTTATAAAATATCATTTTAGGTTTGTTCTTCTTCCTGTTAACGGAGGCGGCATTGAGAGAGATCTTAGGAAGCAGCAAAAATGGCAGTCCCGTTGCTCACCAAGAAGGTCGTGAAGAAGAGGTCCGCCAAGTTCATCAGACCCCAGAGCGACCGCAGAATCACCGTCAAGGTAACCACCTTTTTGTTTCGTTCAATTCCACCGAATTTATAATTGCTCTCTTAGGGTTTTTGGAAGAACAGTCTCTTGGTTTTCTAGAATTTTAAGCCTATAAAAAGGAGTTTATGATAGGATGCGATATAGTGAGTATCTGGTTCTTATACATGAAAATGAGTATATTTGCAAACTAATTAGTCTCAGTTTGAGCTTGATTTAGTCTCTCAAGTCTTATGTTTTGAATATTTCGATGAAATGATGGTTCTATGTAACCTAATTCGACAGCTCTGGCTTGATCCGTAAGCAATTGTTTTTAGAAGAATGTGAGAGTTTTCTTGATACGTTTTTGTTGATTTTGTTCTCTTTCCTTTGGGTTTTCAGGAAAGCTGGAGGAGGCCAAAGGGTATTGATTCGAGGGTCAGAAGAAAGTTCAAAGGTGTGACGTTGATGCCCAATGTGGGTTACGGATCTGACAAGAAGACGCGTCACTATCTTCCCAATGGATTCAAGAAGTTCGTTGTCCACAACACTGGAGAGCTCGAGATATTGATGATGCACAACAGGACTTACTGTGCCGAGATTGCGCACAACGTCTCTACCAGGTTGAGGAAGGCCATTGTCGAGAGAGCTTCTCAGCTAGACATTGTTGTCACCAACAGGCTTGCTAGGCTCCGTAGCCAAGAAGACGAGTGAAGAAACAAACAAAAGCCACTTTGGGGGTTTTATCTAGTAGTTGTTTCTGTCTTGTTGCGTTTGCGTTTTTGTTATAAGACGTTTTTGGATCGCTGCTTCTTTTGTGGGTTTTGTTGAACAAAAACATGAGTTTTGGTATTAGTATGAAACAGACTTTGTTATTTCAGATTCATTACTTCTCAAAGATGATTCAGTCTAATTTGTTTGGTAATTTAACACTATATCATAAGAGTTTATCTGAATCGATCTTATCTCTCAAATTTTAATATCTATAAACATTAAGGACTCTGTGTCTCAACCCTCGATTCAACAACTTTCCCTAAAAAAAATGAAAGTTGGTAGAGAGTAGAGAGAGACACTTGGGGTGAAAAACGAAGAGATGAGTGGCATCCACGTCATCATATCAAAAGTGAACACACCCACGCATGTCTTCATTAGTATGCATAAAATAAAACTGTAATCAATCACTTAGACCATTTCCAAATCATTACTTTAATTCATTGGACCACCACCATACTCAACATTTGACTTTAACTAAAGATGGCAGCTTTGTATCACACTTGTTGTGCACTACATAGAAAGTAGACATATATCCCAAAATTAGAGCAAAATGTAATATTTTCCTGGTTTGATTAAAATAAAAGCGCTTTTCTACGAATAACAAATAGAGAATAAAAGGGAATTTGGTGAATTCCTCGGAGAAGGCTTTGGGACCTAGAGAATCCATGGATATTCACCAAAATGTATTTTTTTTTTTTGGCTACTTAAATCCTTCTCTTATCTTGTGGGTTTTTAATTCGTTGATGATGATGATGAGATATTCATTTGTCTTGGTCTCAGCTGCTCTACATGGACGCAAACCTGGAACGTCTAAGCGACATATATCCTTCCTTGAGCTTTGTTTGGTTTCTAGAGATTTTTTTTTCTCAAGAACTTTTCAGTTCCTTAATTTTTTGATTTTTGGTTCCTTAATAATGCTTACAGTTTTAAGGTTGGGAGCAAATGTAGTTACTCTTGTTCTTGTTTTGATTCTCACTGTCTCAGTAATGAGAAGAAATGGTAGCTGTAACACAAGGGTAAGTAACAGAAACAAAAAGGCCTAGTATTTTGGTTCTGGTTTCGGTATTTTCCTTCACAAATGAATATCTAATTATCTTGGTATTTAGAAAAGCTACATTGAGAAGAGTGTGTTGTATGTAATACCTGCACTTGGAGCATGTTTGTCTTTCGTGGACCTTGTGGTGCTTGTGAGGACGGCAAAGCCTAAAGAAGATTTCATTCTTTGCTTCCTCCCTCTGTCTCGTCTCGTAATGTGGGTAAGTAAGTCTTCATCTTTTTGTATAGCAAACAAGAATCCATTTCTTTGTCTTCCTCTTTTGTTGTTTGATAATCACAGAGCTAAAATCAGTTTTCTTTACTCTGCAGATTTCCGTCACGCTCTCATCGACGCTTTCATGTGCTTGCTGCGTTTTCAGTAGCAGGGTCATATGTTTCTGGTGGATCTTTAGATTCTTAACGGAAGCACTTCATCTCAACATGATTTTCACTTTACCGGTAGTTTAAAGTTGTTCTGTCACAATAGCTACCATTCGTTGGGTTACATTTTCACTGATTCTTGTTGATAAACTAACAGACTTTGGAGATTTGCCTGATCATGTTGGACATTGCTTTTGGTATTTCTATCAACGTCCTTAGGATAAAGCACGAACCTTTCAAGATCAGGTATATATAACATGCTTTTTATATGATTCTCTTTCTGTTTTTCTTCTTAAATTTTGTTATTCTCTTTGTAGCTCTCTGGAAGATCCACTTATCGAGGAAGGTGATGATGATCAAAGGCACATTGTACGTGACTTCTCGTTTTCTTTTCCTTATAACTAACTAGTACTTGTTTACAGAGTAGTTAAGAAACCAACAGATGTAATTTATTTATTTCATGTTTTGAAGCAGAGAAGTAGCAGCTGGTGGGATTTATTCACGTTTGGATCCATCAGTTTAGTAATGAAACATGGCTCGACGAAGCAGCTCGAATTCAAAGATCTACTTCCACTTCCACCTGATATGGATCCTTGTACATGCTGCGAGAATCTACTGAGATGCTGGCAACTTCAAGAATGCAATAACAGCTCAAATCCATCACTCTTCTGGTCAATCTCTGGTGTGTATGGATGGCCATATCTTCGTCTTGGACTCTTGAAGGTATACACATTTGAATTTCTTGTAATCTTTGTTACTGTTTTGCTAGTGAAAAAAAAAAAAAAATCATAAAATATTTGCAGGTGTTCAATGATTGCATTGGCTTTGCAGGCCCCTTATTACTGAACAGACTTATCAAGTATCTTCAAAAAGGTCAATATTCTTCAGAAAGATTTGGTACATATATATTATGATTTACTGATGGAATATTTCACTGAACAGGTTCAGAAAGTTCCGTTGGCTATGCACTCGCTATCTCCTTGGGCCTCACATCTATCTTTAAGTAACTACACTGCTAATTCTGTTCCAAGTGTAACATTAGTTTTTATAGGCACTTAAGTGATATATGCTTTCTTGTCTTGTAGGTCCTTTCTTGATACACAATACACATTTCGTCTCTCAAAGCTTAAACTGAAACTACGTTCTAGTATAATGAGTGTCATCTACAGAAAGGTAAAACTTGTGAAAAGTTAGCAGGTGTATCAAACATTTTGGTTCTTTGGTAAAAGATGTTTTTTTTGTTTCAAGAAATGATATATTGTATGCAGTGTTTGCGGGTGAGCACAGCGAACCGGTCAGGGTTTTCAGAGGGAGAGATTCAAACATTTATGTCGGTAGATGCTGACAGGATTGTCAATTTGTGCAACAGTTTGCATGACATGTGGAGGTAACAACATCTGATTTGTGAACAATATGAATGTGTTGACAACAACTTTCAGTCTCATTCTGACACATATTTGGTCTCAGCCTGCCTTTGCAAATTGGGATAGCTTTGTATCTTTTGTATACTCAAGTCAAGTTTGCTTTTCTTTCTGGACTTGCAATTACCATCTTACTGATACCAGGTACGATCTTGATATATTTACATTACAAAATCTTGAGTGTCCTGTTTTCTCATATTCTCTTTTTTTCTCTTTCAGTCAATAAATGGATATCTGTGCTGATTGCTTCTGCAACAGAGAAGATGATGAAGCTAAAAGATGAGAGGTGATGATGTCTTGTTAGAAGCTAAAAGGTTTGAGTTGTATTGTCTCAAATTGTAAAAGGTTTTGTTGTTATCTATATCAGGATAAGAAAAACAGGAGAGCTTCTTACAAACATCCGCACACTAAAAATGTATGTATGGGATAACTGGTTTGCTAATTGGATGAAGGAAACAAGAGCCACTGAAGTGACTCACCTAGCGGTTTCATTTCATATCCCTCAATTAATTTTGCTCTTCTTAATACAAGTTTTGTATTAACAGTTTTAAGTTTTTGTTTGGCTTTTGCAGACGAGGAAGTATTTGGATGCTTGGTGTGTTTTCTTTTGGGCAACGACACCAACTCTGTTTTCTCTTTGCACTTTTGGTCTCTATGCACTGATGGGTCATCAACTTGATGCAGCAACGGTTACTTCTTGAATCTTTTTTTCCATTTATATTTCTTGATTCAAAATAGCTAGATAAACTTGTCTTGGCAATTCTTATACTTGAACTGTTTTTTTTTCTTTTCAGGTTTTTACTTGTCTAGCTTTGTTTAATAGCCTAATCTCTCCATTAAATTCATTTCCATGGGTCATCAATGGTCTCATTGATGTAAGATTTATCTTTCAACCATGTTGGACTCTGAGAGTAGCATTTATGACCACCATTTTACTTAATATTTTTTGGGTGACCTTGTCACAGGCCTTTATATCCACTAGGCGTGTGAGCAAGTTTCTGTGCTGTTCGGAGCATAGTAAAGATTCCTCTGTAGATTCTAGTTTGATCTCTGAAGACTTAGCTGTGTTTGTCGAAGATGCATCTTGTATTTGGTCAAGTAACGTTGAAGAAGAACACAACTTGATTATAAAACAAGTAAGCCTAAGAGTGCCAAAGGGAACATTTGTTGCAATCATCGGTGAGGTATAAAAAAAACTGTAGTAATTTATAATTTGTAGAGTCATTTATCTATGATTTGATGTCTCTTCATGTGTGGAACCGTTTTTGTGTCGTTTTCAGGTTGGTTCTGGTAAAACATCTTTGTTGAATTCACTATTAGGAGAAATGCAGTGTGTTAATGGATCAATACTATTAAATGGCTCTGTTGCATACGTTCCACAGGTTTGTAAACTGATCAAAATACTTTCTATGATTCTTTTTTTTTTTTTTTTTTCAACTTTGATAAAGTCTTTACTTTTACTTCACTCAACTGCAAGGTCCCTTGGATTTTATCTGGAACTGTACGTGACAATATCTTATTTGGGAAGACTTTTGATTCCAAAAGGTTAAGTATTTATGCTTCTTCTACACTTAAAACTTTATGTTACAAATCTTGAATGTTCTTGTAACTTTGTTAAACTATAGGTACTTGGACACACTGAGTGCTTGTGCACTAGATGTGGATATTTCGCTTATGGTAGGAGGCGACATGGCATTTATAGGCGATAAAGGAGTTAACTTATCTGGAGGACAGAGAGCTCGGCTTGCTTTGGCCAGGTTTTTGCTATCTCTCATAAGCATCTTTTCACCATCTTTAGCAATGTTTCTGATGATTCTGTGTGCTCATAATATCAATCAAACAGGGCTGTTTATCATGATTCAGACATGTATCTTCTTGATGATGTACTGAGTGCAGTTGATTCACAAGTAGGCTCCTGGATTTTGCAAAGAGCACTTGTTGGTCCTCTCTTGAACAAAAAGACTCGCATTATGTGCACTCACAACATTCAGGTTTTCATCAAATCTCTCTCACAATGATAAAATTATCATTTTGTTTTCTCATACCGTCTAGCTCTTTGGTATTATGACAGGCGATATCTAGTGCAGATATGGTTGTTGTGATGGAAAAAGGAAACGTAAAATGGTCAGGAGCTGTTACAGATATGCCTAAATCCATCTCTCCGACATTTTCTTTATCCAATGAATTTGATATGTCAACTACAAAGAACTTGACCAAAAGACAAGAATCTCTTTCTGTCAAGAAAGATGATGTAGATGAAGTTAGTGAGTTAGCTGCAGATATTGTCAAAGTAGAGGAAAGAAAAGAGGGCAGAGTTGAAGTAACGGTTTATAGGTAAAGACAATTTTCTCAACCATGTCTTCTTGCTTGTATATAAGTAAGTAACTGTTATCTGGTTTTTTGGCAGGAACTATGCTGTGTTTTGTGGTTGGTTCATTACAATTGTAATATTAGTTTCAGCGGTTTTGATGCAAGCTTCTCGTAATGGGAATGATTTGTGGCTATCATATTGGGTTGATAAGACAGGAAGAGGAGTAACACATGACTCAACCTCGTTTTATCTGGTAATAGATCATTATTAGATTATGTCAGAAAAACAATGAGATTTTGTTAACTCTGCTTCTCTGCGTTATGGAGTTAAAATGACTACTAATCTTGCAGATGGTTCTCTCTATCTTTTGCATCATTAACTCAATATTAACATTGGTGAGAGCATTCTCGTTTGCATTTGGAGGACTAAAAGCAGCAGTGCGTGTTCATAGTGAATTAATCTGTAAGCTTATCAATGCACCTACACAGTTCTTTGATCAGACACCAAGTGGAAGAATACTAAATAGGTTGGAGAAACAACGACAACAAAAAAAAAACTCTTTGGATTATGTGTATTGTTGTTTCTTTATCTTAACCTAGTTTTTTTTTTTTTTTTTTTGGTTCCTCTGTTTCAGGTTTTCATCTGATCTATATACAATCGATGACTCTCTCCCGTTTATCCTCAACATTCTTCTAGCAAATTTTGTTGGCTTGTTAGGGATTGTTCTTGTATTGTCTTATGTTCAGGTTTCTTGACAAGATACTCTCTCTTTTCTTACACGTCAAGTAATATTCCTCTCCTGTTTTTTATTAACATTTGTATGTTATATGTTTATAGGTTCTGTTCCTGCTTCTGCTTCTGCCATTTTGGTATATATACAGCAAGCTTCAGGTACTTTTGCCTCCTGTGGTATATATTACAAATTAGCTAAATCTGAAATCATATTTAGTTGAAAATTTCTCACTAACTGAGAACTGTTTCAGTTCTTCTACAGGTCAACATCAAGAGAACTACGAAGGTTGGATAGTGTTTCACGATCACCGATCTATGCATCCTTCACGGAGACACTTGATGGATCATCAACTATCAGGGCTTTCAAGTCTGAGGTAGTTTTTGTTTCTGCTTCTGGAGGAGTTGTTCTTATGATTGAATGAATGTCAGGTTTTGCTTCTCCACTAGTTGACAAACCTGTATGCATGACAGGAGCATTTCGTAGGTAGATTTATCGAGCACTTGACATTGTACCAGAGGACTTCTTACTCAGAGATCATTGCAAGCTTGTGGCTCTCCTTGCGTCTTCAGGTGCACTAAGATCATTGTCATTCATCTTTTGAGAACTTGTAACAATGTTCTGTTTCCTCTGTTCTGCAATAAGTGGCGTTGATCGGTTGATTTAATTGGTGTGCAGTTGTTAGGAGCAATGATTGTCTTATTTGTTGCTGTAATGGCTGTTATTGGCTCCCAAGGAAACTTTCCGATCAGTTTTGGCACACCTGGATTGGTAAGGAATTGCAGTTTTCATAAATTTCCATGGCAAAGTGAAAAGCATAACAAAAAGGTTTACAATTTTGAATCACAGGTGGGATTGGCGCTATCATATGCAGCTCCATTGGTTTCTCTGTTAGGAAGCTTCTTGACAAGTTTTACAGAAACAGAGAAGGAAATGGTTTCTGTTGAAAGGGTTCTCCAAGTAATGATGATTCTGATTAAAACTAATCACTTGTCATTATGTTAGTGTTACTACTTAAATTCTAATGCATGAACCATGCTCTCTCTTGTGTGGATTAGTACATGGATGTGCCTCAAGAAGAAGTCTACGGTCGCCAATCTCTTACCGGTAAGTGGCCGGTTCAAGGATTGGTTGAGTTTCATAATGTGACAATGAGATACATCCCTACTCTGCCTCCGGCTCTCAGCAACATCTCTCTCACAATCCAAGGAGGAACACATGTACGTGTATTCCACAGACTAGTCTGTAAGCATAGATTTGAGTTTTGACTGTATCTTGAAAGAGAAGTTTTTGTTAATCAGGTGGGAGTAATCGGAAGAACCGGTGCCGGAAAATCTTCAATCTTGAATGCTCTTTTCCGGCTTACCCCTGTTTGCAATGGAGATATAATGGTGGATGGAGTTAACATAAACCATCTTCCAGTAAGAGAGCTTCGTTCTCGCCTCGCTGTTGTTCCTCAGAGCCCTTTTCTGTTTCATGGATCATTAAGGTGAGAGAACTTTTTACTCGTTCTTGCATTTCAAGAATCAAGATCTTGATCTTGCTTGTTTTCGACTTCTTGTAGGGATAATCTTGATCCTCTTGGGCTGAGTGAGGACTGGAGAATCTGGGAGATCTTAGAGAAGTGTAAAGTTAAAGCAGATGTAGAGATTGCAGGAGGGTTAGATTCAAACGTAAAAGAATCTGGATCTTCTTTCTCTGTTGGGCAGAGACAGCTTCTGTGCCTTGCACGTGCTCTGCTCAAGTCGTCTAAGATCTTATGCCTTGATGAATGCACAGCAAACATCGATGTTCACACGGCTTCTTTACTTCACAACACGATCTCGAGCGAATGCAAAGGCGTTACCGTGATTACCATCGCTCACCGCATTTCGACGGTTCTTGATTTGGGCAGCATCCTGATTCTTGATCGTGGAATCTTGGTTGAACAAGGAGAACCACAGCGTCTTTTGCAAGATGACTCTTCAATTTTCTCAAGCTTTGTTAGTGCTTCAAAGTGAACTGTAGTTAGAAAATCTGATTAGTTGTTGTAACTTACCTCTCTTTTTTTTCCACAAATCTGGTCAGACAGAGACACTCTCTAGAGTCTAAGCTTTCAATGATAAATCTCATTGCTTATCCAACAAGAAACGTATATACTTTGTCTTCTAACCTCGAATCCAACTCACTCCTCCTTTGTAATGCTTAACTTGAATCTCTCTCTCATTAACTTCCTTACATTGTTGGATCTGCCTATGTAATCGCTAAACGACTCAGGGTCAGCTAAAAACGACTTTGGGTCAGAAACCGTTCAGCAAATTTCCCAAACTTCACCTTAGCCACGCCAAGAACCGGACGAATCTGCTTCGGTTTAAATCAATTTTTAATTTCATTGCTTCGGTTTAGTTAATTTCCCAGCTCTATCCATAACCAGACATCAATCATACGAGTTTGAGTCTGTTTTACACCAAACCTAGATTTCCATAAAATTATTGTAACATAATGGCATTCATTTATGTTGAGGTTTTAGTTTGTAAAAACTAGTACCAGTTTAAGCATCTATATACAATAAATTTTTTATTAACTTCGTTGATTTGCCGAATGTGCTTTATTCTTTATCCTGCTCGATCTAACTAGAAAGAGCTCTTACGCTCCTGCCACATGTAAATCTTGTTTGGGGAACAATTGAAAGCGGGAGTAGTGAAATTTCTCGCTTATAATAAAGGACTGCAGGTGGGAGGCAGATTGTATTTCATAGGAGACCAAAATCCAAAAAATACACTAGTTCGATTCCAGTTTCATTCTAAATCCATTCTAAATCCATTAGCACACTTATGGATAACGATTTTTGGGCTGGACGAAAGAAGTCTTATGATTGGTTAGTGAAGTGTGCTGATAGCTTGCTCTTTTTTTGCACAAATCTTATCAAAAGCTTCAAAGTGAACTGTTGTTATATACTATTGTTAAGTTATGATGATTGACACTTTCGTTAGGGAAGTTAGAGCATCTCCATTCAATAGAAACTCTTAAAGTTTTAAAAGAAAAAATTTAACATAAAGTATAAACCAATCATAAGATGTTACATATTAAATGAGTTTTTTAAAGTTTAGAACTAGATCTTAAATTCCTAATTTAAGTAATATTTTTTTTTGTCTTTTACTTTTTATTATTACTAGACCAATGCCCGCGGATACGCGCGGGTTTTTTCTTTAGATATTTTTAATATCTATGTTGAAGCACATAGAGATGTCAAACGGGCTGGACCGCCGCGGTTTTACTTCTCCGGCGGATCAAGCGGGTTGACCTGTTGCGGGCTGCGGTTCCGAAAAGCTCGATCCAAACCCGCACCGCCTTGTATCAGCGGGTATGCGGGTCAGCCCGCGGGTTAACAAAACTAGCCTTTGTTTCATGTTTCTTTAATCTGATTTATATGATCCGTTAATTGAGAAAGCTTTGTGTTTTTACAGGACAAAGCAGAGCTAGGTGTTGATATGTTCTGAATATAGTTCTGGTTGTTTGTGAAAGCTTTTGGGTTGAGTCTTGAGCAGATTGGTACTTTGAAGAGAATATTTGATCCAGCTGTGATATGATGTCTAATGAACATTGATGTTTTCTCTAAAGGTACGAGATAGTTATATGGAACTTCATAAGTTATCTTTGTGTGGGAAGTGAGAACATACGATATTATGTTTGAAACATTTTTTGTGATTGTGAACGCAAATAATGAACCAGTGACATTATAACCATAACCTGGAATCCTTTTTGTAAAACAAATCATTATTCAAAGAATCAAACCAAACATAAAAATAGCAAAAGCAGAGATCTAATAACAAAGTCAAGAATTTGTAAAATTAAATCCAAGAAGCAACAAAGCCATTGAAGCTATGAGCATAACACATGCTTTCAACGATCTATTGCTTGACCTATTTGCTAACTTAGACATATACTAATCTAAGAGGAGTAAACCGTACATGGTTTCATGATCCCTGTAGAGATCTTTATCAAGTATCTTTACAAATACCTTAGTCCCATTCCATTTAGCCAGTTGATATATTCCTTAGTATCTTTACAAATACCTTAGTCCCATTCCTCTTACCTTTGAGATACAATCAGCCTTTCGGACCTGAAGCTCTTGAGGATTTAACTCGTATTCAGGAACTTCACGAAGATTCGCCACAGTCATCGGTGTCTTCATTGTTTTCTAAAAACCAAAAAGAAAATGTAACTAAACGCATAGAGATATATGAGAAAGAACACAGCTCACCCAAAAACAATCAAATTCCAAAAAGAATCTATCCTCTGAAGATGACAAATACAGACGAGAAAACTCAATCCATGGTAAATATATCTAAAATCCGGGAATAGCCGTAAGGTCGACGTGTACAGTAACAATAGCAAAGCCAAATGAGAGACAAGCATAGCCCGAAGAACACAGACTAGTGCTATAGTAAAGAAAGGCACTGTTGTATAAGCATCATACTGCACCATGAGCAAAGAATGAGAAAGATTAGCATGTCACAAGTAAGCATCAGTTAGCTAGAGTTCTGATGGTAAAGATGAAAACTTTTAACTAAAATAGCACCAAATTTAGGAAATATTAAGGACATTGGACCACAGATATAAAAACTCACAGTATAAAGCTTGAAATTCTCATCAGAATCTTTTCTTTTGGTTCTCTTTGCAGCCAAAACCAGAGATGAGTCATGTTCATTTTCCTCCGCCAAAACCTTTCTTTTACACTAGTCCTCCATTTTTCAACACCTTCTTCTTGTTCTGCAACAATCGAAGCCAAATTGAAAAGAAAACAAATATTTTCCAGGAACTTAATCGATGTTTGATCAAAAACACAAGAAACAATTAACTGTTGTTTAGAAGTAGATTAAAGCTTGTCTCTCTCTTTCTTACCAGTAATCGATGATGTAGTGGCGACAAGAAGAAATGAAGAAAGTATATCGCCAGAGCTAACATCAGGAGCTCCCATGGCATTCACATTCATCAAATCCGAAATGGTCGGAACTCAGAACCTCCTCGCGATTATTTGAATGAGATCGAGCTTTGCATTCAAGGTGTGGACTTCCCTCATACAACCACTTGCATGGAAAGCTCAATCTCAATCAAACAAGATTGCATTCAGTTGATTGAAAATCGTCGGTTTTGGCTTTGATTTCAGAAGCTTGCGAAGAGAACGACTTTTGCGGATAACCCGCTAACCCGCCCAACCCGCCGCGGATATATCCGCTTTAACCGCAAACCCAAACGGGCTGGACCGCGAGGCCCGCTATTTTACGGGTCTGAAATAGTAAACCCGAACCCGCCCCACAGCGGACCCAGATTGACATCTCTAGAAGCACATATCTCTCGACAACATTGTTTACTCACCATAATAATCATCATACATGAAAAGGCGCAAACAACATGATATAATATCGTTAATTTATCAACATGATATAAGCTACTATAAGCTTCCAAAATTCCAAATTATATAGCTCTTTCTTTCTTGCACCAATAGGTCCATACATCATGCAGCTTCACACGTTTTTCCTTTTGGTATGAATGTTAAGATAGCTTCACACGTTTTATCCTCTTTCTATGAGTTTGTGGTAAAACACTTGAAGAACTCCCTAGTCAGAGAAAGAAACTCAACCAAAGGTGAAATCTATGTACCCATTATGACATTATCTGATTAGATACTAAAATCTGCAATAAGCGAACTGAGAGGATGGTAGACTGAAGTGATAGAGAATAAAAAACAATTGTGTAATACAAACTGATAACGTGGAGAAACAAACGTATGGTGAAGCATAAGAAAATCTAGGAGTAATTCTCTGAATTTAATACTTAACCAAGAAAGGAAAAAAAAAGTATCTAAACCATACGTTTGCACTTAGAGAACACCATTAAACCAAATCGACATAGGACAATGCAGGGAAAAAACTCTAAAATTCAGAGTTTCTCAATAGGGCACATAATAAACTAATATGCTGCTAATACATAGAAGAACTTAGTACTTGCAATCTTGAAAACAATTATTAACTATATCCTCTAAAGAATTTTTTTTTTAATCATATCAAAACTTAAGTAATAGCTTCTTATTGACATAATGAAAAGAGGATTAATCGTTTTCAATGTAGAGCATGGAAAAAGAGACCATTCATCATTAAGTGTATTCTTCAACAGACCAATAAGCATGGTAAATAAGTCTCCACTGTGGAGATTGGAGAGTACATGCACACTTCCGACTTACTCTACTAATCTCAAATTTGAAATAATTGAGTCGGAGCATAAGAGGAGAAGGTAGATATCATCCCATGGGCGAAAAGCAAGAAAGAAAAAGATAAAGCAAAACAATTACTAAACTTTTACCTCCAGCCGCTTTCCCTTCATTCTCAAAGGCCTCCTCGAGTCAAATCTAGCAGTCCATATACTTATTGGTCAAGCACCTGTCACTCAAGCCATTTAAATTCGGGGAAATAGTAATGAGGGTTTATCTTTATATGATCAAACAAACAATAACGACGTCATATGAGATTGGAGAGTTTCTTGCACGGTGATCGGCTGGATTCAAACTATGTGATCAAAGAACGATCAGTTTGTTTACCTTTTTGATTCCAAAGATCTGAGCACAATCAATGTGTACATAGCGGAGCATAGGTGAAGAATCTCCGACTTAACCGTTAAAGTGAGTTTATGTGACTGACTGACCAATATAGCTACAGAGTTGGCGGTTAGTCTAAAAACACTACAATGAAACCGATCATATAGTTTATTTTAAAAAGCTCAAAGTAGACCTAAACAGAAACGAACCTTAACAATGGCATTGAGAGAGTTTCCCACAAGACCAAGATCAACCTGCCACGTCCCGAGATGACTGAAGGTATCTTTGCTCCATTGTTAAATCGAAAGAATCTGAATGTATTTGCCATTATTAAAGCTAGGAGATGCAAGACCTTAGTAGGTTTTAGCGTGGAAACAATTTTAGGCTTCCAATGCATCATTGGGTTCTTGCAGGAGTAGTGAGAGATTCCTAGAAGGGTGGAGAGGCGCAAGAGCAGGATGGAGACAAAATATGGGGTTTTACTGGATTAATAAGATTTTCAGCATCCAAATCTGACGTTTTGAGGAAAAGGAATATGAAGAAGCGCCGATTGTTTATTTAATTTAATACAGGTGAATATGTTATAGACATGTGTCATTTTCTTAGGTGTACACTTGTCCAAAATCTGGAGAGGGTTGTTCCTTTTTCATATATACTAGATCTTGACCCGTGCTTGAGAAGCACGGGATGTTGTGATTTTTTTAAAGATAACTATTTCGGTTTTTAAATGCGTAATTGAATGCAACAATTATTGTACATTGATTTTAGT
>OVBJ01001751.1:0-24452 GCA_900406535.1 Noccaea bulbosa | reverse complement strand
AGGATTTAATTTGCAAAAAAAATTTAGTTCGCGGGTTTTTTTGCACAAAACACATATATAAAACACCTTACAACAACCAAAACACGATTTATCCATTAAAGTCGTCAACTATATACAAGATAAAAACATCCTAAAAGAAGCAAAATCCCCTGTGTTTGTGATTGACAAATCAATGAGGTCTCCATCGAAAACAATGTTGGCTTTGGTGTAAATGCCATTCTTACTCGAGTCTTCTTCCTATGCTCTACTATTTCCCTCAGTTGCTTGACCTCCTTTTGATCTGCAACCTTTTTCCTTCTGTAAAAGTAAATATGGTATTTCTACTCTCAGAAATTTAGTAGAGAGAAACAAATTGTTGGCTACACAGCAAATGAATGCTCTATCCAAGTATGCTCCTCATCATTCTTATGCTTGATTAAAAACTAAAAAAATTAAGAAATCTGAAAGAAGATCAAAGAGCCGATGTTATTCATATGTGTTCAATACATAATAGGAGAAAACTTAAGAAAGTTTAAAAGCGTTGTCGTAGTCAGCATGGCGAATGCTCGCAAATAGAGAACGCAAAGGTTTTAATTAAAGAAGACTTACTGAAATATCTAACTATTTGGCTTAACAGTGGATATGATTTCATTTTTTCCGATGGTAAGAAACCTGTAATACAAAGACATGAATCAGAAAGTTCAGTCAGTGGTTCGTAATAGATAGAAAGACAAAACCGAAATGAGATTGTAGAATGTAAACCAAAATCTGTGATAATGTAATTTGGCGTCTCATATGTAGCAATGATTATTGGGACGGTGGTTCAATTCCTACAACCGTAGTCTAGAGCGTGGCTGTATCAGGTGAGCTCTTTTACAAATCTTGGTGTACCTTAGGACCTGTAATAAATACATAAAGTATAAATCAGAGATTATGAAGTTTCCCTTCGATTTGAAAGCTAAGTTGCTTCTCGTTGCTTTTCACTTTGAAATGAATTAAAACATTGACTTATGAACAGACATTTCTCTTCTCATTTGTAATATGCATTGTCCCGTATCAACAAAAGCCTATCCAGTAAACCATGAAATTACATGAGGGTCTCAGAATTGGCACACTGTTCACCAAAAGTTAGGAAACGAATCCTTGATCCCGCGTCCACAGGAGTTAGACTATTCCCTACAAAAACGAATCAACAAACCTATCATCTAATTTCCCCATTTAGCAAACCAAATAAAAAATCCGGCTCAAAAACTTGAGAGGAAGGAGACTTACGAAGAAGCTTCCTCTCGCCGGAGATGGTCCTGCTGTGGTCATCGGAGATCTAACCGGAAGAAATGGATATCGCTCTATCAGAATCTTTTCTGGATCTGACCGTCATCAATGTCGCCGTTCGTTTCTTATATACAGAGAATCACACATAATCGGATGTGTGTGTGTGGGTTTCCGATTTCTCTAGCTAATAAAAAAGATAGACGAAGAATTACACAGGGACTTTTCATGAATTAGACAGGGCGATACGGTTCGACATAACTGGGAATAAATGTTTGACGATGATGAAAACGTATGAGAGAAAGTGAAGAGAAAGCGATTTTCATTTTTTTTTTTTTAAAGGCATGCCACGTGTCATCTTCACAGAGTACGAATTTGCTGACGTGTCAAACTGAGGGAGAGAGTTATCCTCACTTTATAGTATAGATTTAAATTTATAACTAAAATTTAAATATAAAAATGTGTTACCCACACATACACTAACACCTGTACTTAGAGTCTCTGAAACTTGCTCAAAAGTCTCGGAATAGAGAGACGTATCACATTTTCTTTCTTCCTTGGTGAGAGATCCCCGATGGAGGTGCTCTAAGTTTTGAAATTGCTCTAAACAGCTAAAACTACAAAAACAAGGGAGCCGTGCTATCAAATATAAATTCTTAAAAACTGTTAGACAATTATATGTATAACATTTTCTTTAAAAAAGAGAAACTAAATAGTTTTTAAACTAAATTATTTTTTGTGTTGAAAATTGCTACTTTTGTCAGGTCCTTGTATATTCATAAATTTTTAACGTCTAAGTATTATCTGTTCAGGTAGGAAAATTACTTAAGGTCTCGTTTCTCTCTTCTTCCTTTCCAAAAATCATCCTCTCTCTCCTTCTCCACCTTTCATTGTTTGCTTTCCTCTCTTACCAAGCCATAAAAACAAGAAAAACACAAACCAAAAAAGAAAAAAGAAATTTGAATTCCTCTTTTCCCCGACAACCTGAGTTTTCCAGGCAGAGAAGACAGGATCGTCCCCTGCTTTTTGAAATTCATCCTCTGTTTTTGTTTTCCTCTCGCCGGAGTAAGAAGAAATGGAGCTGGGGATTCGGCGGCGGTTATTCCGGACTCGTTCATGGGATACAGAGACGACATAACAATGCAAATTACAAATGAGGCTGTACGTATACACAGCAAATCACAGGTCTTCATTAGTAAACTCTTTATAAGCAATTCATGAAATGAGGCTGTATGTGTACACATATATCCATGCATAGACATTCACTTATTTAGTTATTTGTATGTTTTATATTGACTAAGAAAATGATGTCTAGGGTTTTAGGTCCACTTCCATACGAAATTGTGAATTACTTATAAAAAAAAGTGCAAAGTAAATGCTCTAGTATATTATAAATCTTTCCTTACATATCATAAACTATGAAATAAATTCGTAGAATTCTACGTAATCGATTGATCGGTGAAATCTTTGACGCGCGGATATAGTAATTGTATAACGAAATATATAATAATATTAACTTGAAACACCTGATCGGTGAAATCTAACATTTTTCTTACATTTTAAACACCTGAAAACAAGTATATCCTTCATGGAAAATTAAAAAACCTTATCTATCACATGGATTGGAGAAATTAACTAAATATAGCTATGATCAAGCATGGATTGGAGAATTAAAAAACCTTATCTATCACATGGATTGGAGAAATTAACTAAATATAGCTATGATCAAGCATGGATTAATTAAAAAACCTTATCTATCACATGGATTGGAGAAATTAACTAAATATAGCTATGATCAAGCATCTTTTATTTTACCATAGCTTTTTTTTAGTTAAATGAATTCATGTTCCACGCTCACAGATCTATATGAACAAAACGGTTAATATTAGAGTTATCATATCATATCTCCAAAATAGAAGAAACAAGATGCCGCATGAACACATAAATGTGCTTCGCACATGTTTCTTCTTCGGCGTCTGTCTTTTCAGTTTTCAAGGTCACGTAGCACTCGTATTATGAGTCATGAAACCATTCTTTGGACATCTTCAACCCAGCCCCATTTTTTCATATTTATTGCCATTTTGAAGTTAATTTTACTATAATCTAACTGTATTTTCAATCTCAAAATGGCAAAATATCATATTTTTCCCCTCAATAAGCTCAATAAAAATACAGTAATTAATTATTTTAATGTTTATTATTACTCTAAAATACAAATAACACATATTTAATAGGAATTTTAATTATTTAAGCTAATAATATTTTTTTTTAAAAAGAAAAATATTTTAAATAAAAATAACATCAAAAAGAAATTTATTAAAACAACAACTAAAAATATTCAAATGGTTATAATTAAAAATAAAATCCAGTTTATATTGTTATTTTTAGTCTTGTAATGTTACTTTTAATATTTTAACAATTAATTTTAACTAAATATAATAAATTGTGAAATTTATTTATAAAAAAAATTATGCAAAAATGACTCATAACATGATATTTAATATTTTCAAATTATTGTGATTATATGATTTTGCACAAGTTTCGTATTTGCTCTCGGTTTAGTCAGAGTAAATTAGTACTAATTTTTAATTGCTATAGAACATCTTTACATAAATATTCGTAGTGTTGTAAATAACTTTTTCATTTTTTCTTGGTGACTATGATAACCTGTTGAAATGTCAAAGTTGGTGATCCTCCAAGCAAAATATCCGTACGGTTCGTACATGTGGGTCCATAACTCACATATATTAGTCCTTAACGTTGGAGTATTATTTAGTGATTAGTGCTTGGGATGATTAAAAAATATTTAAGTTTACATGTGTTTCACAATATATAGGTTTAAGCTTTTTGCACACATATTAAGAAATCATTTAATTTTTGTATTATTTGAAATAAAATATATTTTTTCATCAATTCCAAAACTTTTCAACCAATAAAAACATAATCTGTGTTTACGATCACAATTCACAAGACTTCAAAATATTTTAATTTGTCTTTATTTTCATTGAAATTTATGTGTGTTTTAATTCCTTTTTTCTGTCAATTAGTTTGTGTTTAACACTGTTTCTCAACATATATATAGTATACTTGGAGCAGTCCAATATATATATTATTTTTAAATTAACATGAATTATAAATATTCTATACTATGTCCTAATATATAAGATGTTAAAAGTAAAACACAAAAATAAAAAAATATTTTAAAAAGTAAAATATTATATAATCTATAAATAAAAATAATTTAACTAATTATAAAAAAACTGCAAAATATAATTGATCATATAATAATCAATAAAGTAAAAAGTGTATTGAAATATGAAAAATTGATTGCATTTTGAAACAATTTTTTTCTAAAACAGTTTATATATTCGAACAGATGAAGTAGTTTGAGACAGCTGTGTTTATTTCCCTTGTGAAAATTATCTTCTTTTTGTTAGTCATCGGGAAAAAATAAATCATTGTCTCCAAGTACTGCACAACTGGAATATCTCCAGATATTTTCAAAATGAATGAATGTCAAACTAAACACCTACATCCACTGTCCAATTAATTATTTGCACCAATTAATTTGTCTATAAGCATGAAATTATTTGGGACAGATATTTTTGGTGCCTCATTTTATTTTCTTTCTTATACCATTAATGTTATTTCAGTTTAGATTAACAAAAAACTGATGTGCATAAGAAAACCCATATATGCATTTAATTCCCAGACGTTTAACATAAGGAATTGAGATAAATTCTTGAAAAATTTACAAAACACTTTATTTGTCGTAAATCAACTTTTGTAAGTTTTGAAATTTTCAGAAGTAAGTTCTGAGCTATGTCCGTTGTCCGTTTCTTTGTATCATACTAGAAATTTTTTTTGTGTTGGTGTCTTGGTGATCCCGCGGAAGGTCTGAGCTATTCCTGTGGAACGACTGTGAATCAGGTGATGAATAAACCTTTTTCGAGAAGAATTGACATGTTAGATCTTCGAGTTAACATGTTAGCATATTTAAGCCTAAACGTGAAGCAGATGGTTTACGTAGGAAGAGAGAAGAGATGAGAGAGAGAGAGACGTAAATAAATGTGAAATTTTAAAAAGAGAAGATTGCATTGGGAATCGCGACGATATAAAATTGCATCATCCACTAGTTTCACAGATCTTGTTTCGTGAAACAAAAAAAAAAAAGAGAAGAGAAGAAGAAAAATGCAGCAGCAACAATCTCTTTTTCTTGTTCTGTTTCTCCTCCCTCTTTTAACCGGTTCGGGGTTGGGTCATAGCAACGATCTTCAAACTCTTCTCAGAGTGAAGAAGTCGCTTGTCACAAATCCAAAAGAAGAAAAGATTCTCCGAAACTGGAATTCGGATTATCCAAATTTCTGCAACTGGACCGGCGTCACGTGCCGTGGTGGTGTAGTGGTCGGTTTAGATCTCTCCGATTTGGGCTTAACCGGTTCGATTTCTCCTTCGATTGGCCGGTTAAGCAACAGTCTTCGTGGGTCTCATCCCAACAGCTCTCTCTAACCTCTCTTCTTCCTTGGAAACTTTGCATCTCTTCTCAAACCAACTCAGTGGCGAGAGATACCGAGTCAACTCGGCTCACTCGTCGGATCGATCTCAGAGACGTTGGGGAATCTCATCAATCTCCAGACGCTCACATTGGCCTCGTGTAGACTCACTGGTCCGATACCGAGTACACTTGGTCGACTCGTTAACCTCCAAACACTAAATTTGGCACAAAACAGCCTCAACGGGTCTTTACCGGCAGAGCTGAGTCGACTCGTTAACCTCCAATCACTGGATTTGGCACAAAACAGCTTCTCCGGAGAAATTCCAGAGTCAATTTGGCGATCTGCGCAATCTCCAGTACCTTAATTTGATTGTGGGAATCTTCAATTCCTTGATTTGGCCACGAATATGAATCAGCTTGTACGTTTACTTACTTGTAGCGGAAAATCCTCATCCTCTCTCTGGTTCGTTACCAAAGACTGTATGTTCTAACAACACAAGTCTCAAGACTCAAATTTCCGGCGAGATTCCAGAAGAAATAAGCAAATGTCAGTCACTAAAAACGCTTAATTTGGCGGACAATAAGCTCACCGGTCGAATCCCAGATTCATTGTTTCAGCTCGTCCAACTCACGGCTCTTCTTCTTTTCAACAATAGGTTGGAAGGTATGATATCTCCATCAGTGGCTAATCTAACAACTTGAGCTGTGTCGCAATGCTTTGGAAGGCAAGTTACGAAAAGAGATTGGATTGGTCAGAAAGATGGAAACTTTTTATGGGTTTTCTGGTGAAATACCCATGGAGATTGGGAACTGCACAAATCTCAAGGATGTTGATGTGTATGGGAATCAATTTCAATTGGAAGACTGAAAGATGTTGCTTATCTTCAATTGAGAGAGAACAAGTTTGCTCGCCAACTAAAGATTCTTAGTTTAGGGGAAAATCAGCTCGTTAACTCAAGAGCTATACCTTTACAACAACTCTCTTCAACTTTTTCCAGCAACAAACTCAATGGATCAATAATCAGTCCGGTGTGCGGCTCAAGCTTTTATCTCTCGTTTGATGTCACTGAAAACCGATTCCAAGGAGACATACCTCTTGATCTTGGGGAGTCTCCGAATCTTGATCGTCTTAGGCTGGGGAAGAATCCCTTGGACATTTGGGAAGATCCGCGAGCTATCTTTGTTGGATATCTCAAGCAATGGGAAGTGGAGCTCGTTTTGTGCAAGAAGCTGGCACATGTTGATCTCAACAATATCTCTCTCTTTCAGGAGATATACCTCTATGGCTTTGGAAAGCTTCGCTTTCTTCTAATCGGTTTATCGGATCCATCCCTACCGAGATTTTCAACTTGAGCACGCTTCTTGTGCGCTATCTGTTGATGGAAACTCGCTTAACGGCTCCATCCCGATCCCGCAAGAGATTGGAAACTTGGAAGCTCTGAATGTGCTTTACGAGCTTCGGTTATCAAGAAAAATGTCTTAACCTGTTGAGATTGGACAGCTACAAAATCTTCAAACTGCTCTACATCTCAGCTACAACAACTTGAGCGGAGAAATTCCATCCACAATTTCGACTTTGGATAAGCTTGAGTCCCTTGATCTGTCTCACAATCATCTTGTAGGACAAGTTCCTGGAGCAATCGGATACATGAAGAGCTTAGGATATCTAAACCTCTCTCACAACAAACTCCAAGGAGAGTTGAAGAAATACTTGTCTACATGGAAAGCTGATGCATTTGTAGGAAATGCAGGTCTCTGTGGAAGCCCTCTTAGTCACTGCAACAAAGCTGGATCAAACAAGAAGCAACAGAGACTCAGCCTTGTTATAAAATTAATCTCTGTGATTTCATCATTAGCAGCGCTTGCTTTGACTGTATTTGTGATCATCATCCTCTTGTTCTTCAAGAACAAGGGTCAAGGCACATTAGCACTTTGATTAGCACATCATCATCCTCATGTGCACTTAAAAGGGTCGAGGCACATTAGCACTTTGATTCAGAGGTGAAATTTCTTCTCCTGAAAAACTATGTTGTTTGCGTAGACATATATTTATATTAGTATATGTTTCATGCATAAAGGAATGATTTCTTTCTTAAAAAAAGCTCCTCTGAGTCAGAGTTACAGACCATTCTCAACTGAGTAGAGAGACTTCATCGATGTACCTTAATTTGATTGGTAACAAAATTCCAAAGAGTTGAACAGCCGGTAGTTTTAAGGAAAATGACTGAACGTCGAGTTATTTTTTTATGCAATAAGGCCAAAGATATCAACAATCTTTCTATCGGCCCAATCAAATATTGTAAGAAATTCAAAATTTGGACCTATGTTCATATTAGAGTAAACTACAAAGCAAAGAAAAAGAAAAAAACCTGTGCCATATTACCTTTTCCAAAACTTGGAAACTAACATTTTTGTAAATGTAAAAGGAAGTCATAAAATATAGCGTTCAATTTATACTCCTTTATTTTACATTTTGTTAACTTTTAATAAACGCAATATGGAAAATCGTGTGGTTCTCTACAACTCGGATTTGTAATTATTCCATTTGTATGATATCAACTCGCACAAAAAATGTAATACCAAAAATCGTAATCAATTATAGAGACACAAATTAACCTATAAACCATGTGAGCTTTCTTCTTATTGTTGCTGCAGTGCTCGTGATGTTGGTCGCTTCCTTAGCCGGAGAAATTTTCAGGTTGATTCTCTAATGAAGCAAGATTCAGCAAAAGGAGATGCAATTTGGAAAGAAGTTTTTCACAAGGATTATGGTTCTTGGAACCCGACTCCAAAATATCTAAGAGCTAGTCCAGGACCTGATCACACTTGAAGAACTGTACCGAATATCAACTCTTTCAAAACTTGAAAACTAACATTTTTGGTAGATGTAAAAGAGAAGTCATAAATAAACTACGGTCCAATTATATTCTCTTTTTGTTCTTCATATTTTTTAAACATAAACGCAATATGGAGAAATCGTACGTGTGCATGGTTCCATCTTCAACTCGGAGCTGGAAATACACTCTATGATATTAATTCGAACAAAAAAAGGCAAACACAAAAATCGTACAACTATTACCATTTACAAGGAGGACACGATGTTTTTATAGAGACACAAGATAATTAACCTATATAGAAACTGAAGAGCCCGTTGAGTCAATCACAAATCATGGCGCTTTGTATCAACCATGTGAGGTTTCTTCTTACTGTTGCTGCCTTACTCTCGTGATGGTGGTCGCTTCCCTTCCGTAGCCGGATAAATTTTTCAGGTTGATTCTCCGGTGAAGCAAGATTCAATAGAAGGAGAGTAAAAGGAGATGCAATTTGGAAAGAATTTTTTTCACGAGGATTATGATTCTTCGAACCCGATTCCAGTATTTGGAAGAGCTGGTCCAGGACCTGTTCCTCATGATATTACACGACCACGTAGAGAGAAGGTGTGATGCATATACATCAACTCGATGTTTATTTAGAATTGTTATTAATTTTTTAATACGTTATGCTGTAAGTTTTTATGTCATATTTTTTTTAAAGCATCTCTATATGCTAGTAGTTAGAACTTAGAATTTACTTTCAGGAAATTAATGATCGACTGCTTTTAGGAAATATGGAAATATGAAATTAATGATCGACTGCATTTAATCCATAACGAAATATTGTTTGTCCTCTCGACCCAACACATATTTTAAACTTTAACAAACATAAATACAAACTGAGAAAAGAAGAATACACTTGAAAAACTGTACCGAATATCAACTACGAAAAGTGAAAACTAACATTTTTGGTAGATGTAAAAGAGAAGTCATAAATAAACTACGGTCCAATCATATTCTCTTTTTGTTCTTCATATTTTTTTAAAATAAACGCAATATGGAGAAATCGTGTGCATGGTTCCATCTTCAACTCGGAGTTGTGAATACACTCTATGATATCAATTCGAACCAAAAAGGCAAACACAAAAATCGTACAACTATTACCATTTACAAGGGGGACACGATGTTTTTATAGAGACACAAGATAATTTTAAAGCTTCAAGAGAGAAGCTGAAGAGCCCGTTGAGTCAATCACAAATCATGGCGCTTTGTATCAACCATGTGAGGTTTCTTCTTACTGTTGCTGCCTTACTCGTGATGGTGGTCGCTTCCGTAGCCGGAGAAAATTTTCAGGTTGATTCTCCGGTGAAGCAAGATTCAGCAAAAGGAGATGCAATTTGGAAAGAATTTTTTCACGAGGATTATGGTACTTGGAAGAGCTGGTCCAGGACCTGTTCCTCATGATGATACACGACCACGTAGAACGAAGGTGTGATGCATATACATAAACTCGATGTTTTTTTTTTCGAATTGTTATGAATTTTTTAATACGTTATGCTGTTTAAGTTTGAATGTTTTATTTTTAAAGCATCTCTATATGACAGTAGTTAGAGTTTTTCTTTCAGAATTAATGATCGACTGCTTTTGGGAAAATTTATTGGCAGTACGTACTGCTGTGCCAATGTCTTCCTTTCTAATCTACAAGAATGTTTCATGTTATATATTTGAGATTTTTTACAAATATAAATGAAAATTGATTTTTACAATCCATGTTTTTTTTTTTTTTTTTTAAAAGGATATAAAACTGTGTTAAGTCATTGGGAAAGAAGTGACGAAATACAGATTCCCATGTTTTCATCAATCTTTTTGTATTCCTTTAAGTTATGTGGTAACCCCACTTGGGTAACAAGCTCTCGTTAATGAGCTCGACAATTCAATCCATGTTTATGATTTGTTGAAAATCTTTACCAAAATAAATAAAGAATATATAGAAGATATTTATTTTAGGTATAGTGCGTTTATTTTCCCAAATAAATGTGTATAGTTCATTAGACATCACTTAGTTATAATAGAAGAATGAGAAGATATGGTTTGTGATCTTGATCGGTGAGTAATTCAGAGAATGGCAAGATAATTTTGACATGAGGTTTCTTTGATCAAGTATTCTCATCAATTAAAACTAAAATTTTGGTTAATTAATTTTATTATGCAGAAAATTTTGTTTTTGTCGTTTTTCCTAGTCCACCATTGTTCTTGGTAATATAAATCTATCTTGGACTCTACTTGTGAATTTGTGGGATAACTGAATTCGTTTAACAAAAAGAAAGAAAAAAAACAATCCGATCAAACCGGTGATCTGGGAGAAGTTTTTGAAGTCACGTGGTGCAGGTGTCATCAAACATGTTTAACAGGGTCCCACATTTACGCGTAATTATTACTATCTTTTTAGATTTTACTTTCGAGATCATAAACTTATTATGACAAAGACATTTATTATTGTTGTTCAACAAAAAAAATGGGGTTTATTCAGAGTCAAATCTAGAAGACTAGTTAACACATCTCAGTGATAACTATTTACAGTATCCCTCTCAGTCACAATTCAAAAGACTTCAAAATATTTCCCCTTGTCTTTATTTTCATTGAACTTCATGTGTTTTAATTCCTTTTTTCTCTTAATTAGTTTGTGTTTATATAAGACTGTCTTTCAACATATATATCTGGAGCAGTCCAACAAAATTCCAATTCAATATTTAAAATTTTCATAGATTGTAATTTATATATATATATTTTTTTTTAAATGACCACGATATATAAATAGTTCGAGACAGTAGTGTTTATTTCTCTTGTGGGAATTATCTTCATTTTGTTAGTCAGCAGGGAAAATTGTCTCCAACTATTGCATAACTGGAATATCTCCATATTTTTTCAAAATTAATAAATGTCAAACTAACACCTACATTCACTGTCCAATTAATTTTCTGCATCGTTTAATTTGTCTATACGCATGAAATTATTTGGGACAGATATTTTTGTGCCTCATTTTTATTTTCTTATATCATTAATGTAAATTCAGTTTAGATTAACAAAAAACTGATGTGCATAAGAAAACCCCTATATGCATTTAATTCTCAGACGTTGAACTAGGGAATTCACATCGATTCTTGAAAAACTTACAAGAGACTTTATTTGTCATAAATCAAATTTTGTAAGTTTTGAATCTTCAGAAGTAAGTTATTTTTTTTTTTTTGGTCGTACGAGAGGGACAATGTCCCCCTTTTTATTTGAATAAGAAAAATTACATCGGAACATGCCGTGGAAACAGAGTTCCATCAGCATCCTCCTGAAAAACAGAACGCACAACATCCGATACAGAATTAAAAACCATAAATACTAAAGGCAGTGAAAACGCATAGTATACACATGAGAAACACGGATTATCCAGTCCTTTTGGAAGTAAGTTATACTAGTTATGTTATTAAATTTTAAGATTTTTTTTAGATATTATTAAGGCAAATGTACCAGTATATAAATTTTTATAGATTTAGTAAAAATAATCAAGGTCAAAATAACATTTGTTTAACAAATTGACTTCGTCACTCTTTTATAATTTGTATCCAGGAAAGTGAAAGAAAGGTGCTATAAAGTTCAACTCCGACAAGAAAAAGAAAAAATAGAAATTCAATTTCGGCGACTTCCTCATCTCCGAAGAGTGTTCAAACACGAATCAAACTATACAAAAAAAAAGAAGATCTTTGACGAACACAGAGAATCGAGAGAACGTAGAATGGCAATGGCGTGAATTGTAAATTGTAGTCATCTTTCTGTGTTTTTTTGACGATTCCGACAGAATCAAAGCTATCCCATCAGAAGAATGTCAAATCCGATGTTCGCGGAGAGCTCAAGTAAAAGCAGCAGAAGAGTGCATGTAAGGAGAGAGAGGAAGATGTGGAAGAAACCCATCAGAATTTCCAGATTGCCCAGTTTCGGATTCTCCGGCTCCGATTTCACAGTTGATCAGATTCCGGCCATCTTCTCCGGCTACACTGCCGAGTCGGAAGATTCGTCTTCTTCCGAGATGTCTGATGATTCCAGAACTTACTCGAATGAGAACGAAGAAGTTGATCAGGCAAGTCTCACATCTGTTCTGTTTTTCATTTTATCTCTCTGTTCTTGAGCTCATTAGATGTAATAGAATTTGAGATCTGTAATTGAAAAAAAAAAAAAATGATGGACTTTGATATCAGGAAAGGTCAAAATCGGTGAGAAGACAAGCGAATATATCTCGAATCTCAAGCATGAGGGTTCTCAGGAGACAGTCAACGAGGAAATTATCTTTAGGAGGACAGAGACTGAAGAAGATGAGATCTGTAAAACATTTAACTTCAAATTCGAGACATGTTCTGAAGAAGAAGAATCTGGATTCAGTTTCCAGGGAAGACTTAGGGTTGTTAGAGCCTCATTACTTGAGACCAACGAGCTCTTCAGCTTCGAAAAAAATGGAAAAGATCCAGAAGAATCTCGAAGTGGCTAGGTTAAAGAGAATGTCAAGCTTGAAATACAATGGGTTGCTTAAAGCTACATGTTCTTCAGCTATGAAAGGTTCTAAGAAGAGCAATGATGTTTGCAATTATAAGTATTGTTCTCTGCACGGTCGGCCTCATAGCCACGCCGCGGATAATAACAGTGTTGTTGGTGTTCCGTCTTTGAAGCGGTTTGTGTCGATGAGGAGGAAGTTTTTCAAGAGGCAGAAGAGTGTGAACCGGCGTTTGGTGTTGTTGAAGCGGACATTGAGTAGAAAGAGAGGGCCGGTTGTGACTGATCAAGAAACGAAGCAGGTGGATGATGATGATAATGCAGATGGAAGAGAATCCAATCAAGGGGTGTTTATCGAAGAGGTTTATACATCGGAGAATGATTCGGAATCGAATGGAAGAGCTAGTGAAACTGTAATGGTAGATGTTGATGGAGAAGGGGATAGAGGAATGGATTCAATGGAGACTGTTGCATTAGCTAGAGAAGATGGTGTCCAGGAATCTAGACCGGAGATTATGGATGTTTTAAATGGCAGAGTTGAGAAAGATTTGAAGGGATCTAACGTCGAGGGAACGGAAAGCCAAGAAACCATGGAAGATAATGAGCAAGTAAAGAATACAGAAAGTGTATGGAATGATACAGTTATGCTTGTTAAGCAAGCGTTTGATGAGATACTTGCGGAGATCACTGATGATGATGACTCGTCTGATGATGTTTCTATCCCAAAGAATGATACTTTAGAGGGTGGGTTGGCGAAAGAAGATGATGATGGAGCTGACTCGAGTGATTCAACTAGCTCTGATTTGCAGCCTATTGAAGAAAGAGATACATATTTGTCTGTGATTGGTTCTACTTCTCCTATGGGAGAAGAGTCTGATCATCGGAGAGGTGGTGCCAAGAAGTGGAATTACTTGAAAAGAGTGATTCTTCTCAAGAGGTTTCTCAAGTCTTTGGATCGAAGAGAGAGGCGTAAGCTGTCTGATGGTGAAGAGAGTGAGAAGACGATCATTCGGTTGAGAAGAGAGTTGGTTGGAGAGAGGAAGATTGCAGAAGAATGGATGCTTGATCATGCTCTTACGCAAGTCGTTTCCACACTTGCCCCGTCGCAGAAAAGGAAAGTGAAACATCTCGTTAAAGCTTTTGAATCTTTGATCCCAATGGATGGTGGCTCTAAAGGTCATGATGATGGTCTTGGAAGTCCCGGTAGAGAAGAGAACCAAACGGTGAAGTCGCAGACCATCTTGAGAGACAATGATGATCTACCAGAAGTTGTACAAGCAGAGGATCTTGAAGAATCATCATCTCTGTCTATTGGTATGATTATTGATGAAGCTTTGGAATTAAAAGAAGTGTCAAGTTCAAGTCATAATCTTGCTGTGGAGGAAGAGTTAGATGAGCCGGCTTTAGTAAAAGAAGAGAAGGCAGGAGATTCTGAAAAGCAGAATCTTTCTACATGGAGGAACCTTATACAGAAGCACATGGTTATGAGAGACAACAGCGAGAGAATTGATCAGACTACAGCTGTTGGAGAGGATGGTGATGCTGCAGAGAGGCAGAGTCGTGCTGTAGAATCATTTCAGAAAGCGTTTCAAACGATTCTCTCCGAGATCCCTGAAGAGCTTGTTTTGGAATCATCTAACTCTGTTAAAGAGGAGAAAAAAGAACAAGGAGAGACCAAGAAGAAGAGCTGGAAAGGCCTGAGAAAGGTTATACTTTTGAAAAGATTTGCGAGAAGCTTGGAGGACGTACGTGTTTTTCATCCTGTTGAGTCTCCATTGGGAGCGGAAAATGTATTACTGAGACACCAATCAACAATGGAGCGAAGAAGAAGAGATGGAGAGGAAATGATGCTGGATTATGCTATGCGACAAGCTATATCAAGATTGGCTCCTATAGAGAGAAAGAAAGTAGAACTCCTTGTGCAGGCCTTTGATACAGTTCTTGATGGCTGTGAGACTCCTACTAAGCAATCCAAGAGCGGTGGTACTGGTACGCCTCGTAACAAGGATGAAACTGGCGAAGAAGGAACACCGAGAGCAGAGGAAGATTGCGAAGTCAACAAAGATAAGCAGAGGATCGAAAATGTGTTTTCAAGATTTCAGGTGAAACAAGAAGAGGAGGTTGACACTTCCCGGAACAATGTTGGAACTGGCGAAGAAGGATCACCGAGAGCAGAGGAAGATTGTGAAGTCAACAAAGATACACAGAGGATCAAAAACGTGTTTTCAAGATTTCAGGTAAATGAAAAGGACTTGAAACAAGAAGTGGAGGAGGTTGATACTTCCCTGAACAATGTTGAAGCGGGCGAAGAAGGAACTCTAAAAGCAGAGGAATATTGTGAAGCCAACAAAGATGAGCAGAGGATCAGAAATGTGTTTTCAAAGGTACATCAAAAGGGCTTGAAAGGAGGAGAAGAGGAGGTTGATTCTACGCCAAGGAAATCAAGAAACTTACTTCCTCCTATCAAGAATGTTAAACAGCAAACCGTGGTTGAGAAAGAGAAAGATTCGAGGATGTGGAAGCTCATCTATAAACACATGGTAACAGAGAAAGAAGAAGGAAATGGTGAGTCAGTGGAAGGTGAAGGTGATGATGAGGCTGGTGGTCTTCAGAATGATGCGAGAAGAAGCGGAACAGTTACACTTGTTAGAGAAGCTCTTGAGAAGATTCTCTCCGAGATTCCGGACAACTCATCCGATGATCAGTCTGTAGACAGCGACATAACTACGGATCAAGAACTATTCAGTCAAGAGCCTGTCACTTTGAAAGCAAAGTCTAATGAGAAGATGAGAGTGAAAGGGTGGAACAATGTGAAGAAAGTCATTCTTCTTAAGCGATTTGTCAGCGACTTAGGAAGTCTTTCAAGGCTCAGCCCCAAGACTCCTCGGGTTTTGCCTTGGGAACCCGATCCAGAGACCGAAAAGATCCGTTTGAGGCATCAAGAAGTTGGAGGGAAGAGGAATTCAGAGGAATGGATGCTTGATTATGCTCTGAGACAAGCCATATCGACATTAGCACCGTCTCAGAAAAGAAAAGTGACTCTTCTCGCACAAGCTTTCGACACGATAAGCTTACAAGATATTGGGAGTTGTTCTTCCACCCCTGGCTCTGCAGCAACGTCCAGGAACATCTCTCGCCAATCCAGCATTTCGTCTATGGCGTTCCATACTGAAAATGGAAGTAGTAATGCTGAGATCATTAGAGGAAAACTGAGGAATCTACAAGAGGATCTCAAAGAGACTACGAACATCGATATGGAGGAGAAACAACAGTGCTCTGGCTTGTGGCGGTTATTGTGCAAACAGATGGAAGACAACGAGAGAAACCAAACATTGCCTGAAGAAACAAGAGAAGAAGAACAAGAACAAGAAGAGGAGTTGAAGGAAGACACAAATGCGGATGGCGAAAAGATGGAAGTTTACAAAACTGAAGCAGTGGAGCTATTAGGGGAAGTCATAGATGGAATCTCTCTTGAAGAAGGTCAAGATCAGAAGAAGACTGAAACTTTACCGGTCTCAAAAGTGAGGATTAACCGATGGAGCAACCTCAAAAGAGTGATACTACTGAGGAGATTCGTCAAAGCGTTAGAGAATGTGAGGAAATTTAACCCGAAGGAGCCGCGGTTCTTGCCGTTGGAGCCCGGCGTTGAAGCGGAGAAGGTGAATCTGAGGCATCAAGAAACTCAAAACAAGAGAAACGGAGATGAATGGATGGTCGATAACGCGCTTCAAGAAGTGGTTTCGAAGCTAACACCAGCTCGGAAACTTAAAGTTCAGTTGTTGGTGCAAGCTTTTGAGACACTCTCGGCAACAGGGAACTGAGACAAACAGTATGGCTTGCTATTCATAAAGGTGAACAAAGCTTCATTATCACGCTTTCTCCAATATATTGGAAAGATAGTTTTATTACACAGTTTTCAATTCATCAGGTTAACAAAGTCTCATGAAACTATGCTATTCACTTTGTTTCCTCCATTGTTTGATAAATTTCTACAGTTTTGTAGCTTCGGAAAACATAGAACCATCATGAACAAGATCTGCAAGACTATTCAAGGAAGTGGAAGATAACTAAAGACTTAATTATTATGTGTTCTTGCAGTAATCTCATGGTTATTATTTTGATTTTTTTCTTTCTTTGTTATGTGTGTCGAAGGTATTATCGCTCCAAAAACAGGGATTGATTTACAAAGTTGTCACTAAACATAAAGAAATATACTAAAAACAGATGAAAAAAACAAAAAAAATTAGGAGAAGTAGAGACTAGGGTTGAAATTCCGTTTTTATTTGGTTTAGTTTTTCGTTTTTAATAGCAGCTGAAGTAATCCATACAAAATCCGTAAAATCCATAAAATCGCTTCAAATTAGGTTAGCGATACAATTTATTAGTTTCAAAACAATGAAACACGAAACAAATACTAGTATGGATTAGTTAATTAACTTTCCAACGAGCTATCCTTTTTTGTTGTCTGACGCGTTTCCTAGTTCACTTGGGTTAGGGAATTAAAATCTAAACCTCCTCTACAAACTATAAATATTGATCCTCCGATCCTAACCTCCAAACTAAACATTCGTTGTATTAGAAAAAAATCAGAAAACTTTCCACATGTCTCTCTCTGCTTCCGTCGTTGTTACACGTGTGCTGTCTTTTCCCGCCGCCGTGAAACAAAACCCCCTGAAACGCAAACGGGAGCATGAGATCACTCAAAACAAAGCCGTGCTTGTGACTATGCATAAAGAAGACGACGAGCATGAACACACCGAGCTGCCTCCTCCGTCTTGGGAAGCCCTAGACCTTATTGGTTCTTACATGGAGCCTGAGACTCTCGCCATCGCTTCTTGCGTCTCAACCGCGTGGTTAAAGTGTTTCTCCTCGGAGAATCTATGGAGGTCTCTCTTGATCTCACGGTCCTCACAAGCCTCTTCTCCCTACAAGCACGCCTTGGAAACCACGGAAACCATCTCGTACAAACAAGTTGTCACCGCCGTTGAAAAGGACGCGAAACGCCGCCGCAAGGATCAACTTCCGGAGCTCAAGCTATCACTCTCTGATCTCAGCTTCATCGTCCACGTGTCCGCTGGAACAAAGAAAGCATCGGTTCTCACAAAGGGGAAAGACCTCGTGTTTGGCTCCAACGACAAGTTCCACATCGAAGCCGACGTAAGCAACTCCGGTATCAATGTCGGCGAGAAGGACGTGAGGATGACGTGGCAAATCGTGTACAAAAACTGGGAGAAGTTCTTCACGATAGCGGATACTACAAGGTCCTTGGACGAAACAGCTCACACACGTTACGGGTGGTTCACCGATAAACTCGAGGACAAGGACAGCCGCAAGCTAGTAGGCGACGTCAAGCCGAGATTTAACGGCGATTTGCTCGACAAGATTGTATTTGCGATGGTGGACTCAGACGGATGGAGCTCTCTGTTGGTTGACGGGTTTTTGAGATATCTTCAGCGTTTTTTGTTGGAATAATCTCGAAACAAGTTTGTTTAGCAAGTAACCTAGAAGTTTTTACGTCCTTTGATCTATTGTACTCCATGGTACTAAGATTCAGTTCAATAAATCTGTAAATTACCCTTTTAATTAATGAAATAGTCGTGATTGTTTATATATCTTGTAAATATATTTAATTAGGGTTTTTAATCCTGTTAAAGATCATCCGACTCCAAAAGAATTACAATTTCTAGCATATAAAACGGTGAAGGCGATTGCTTCAGTCGAACGATCATTTAAATATCTTTAGTTAAAGTAGAATTCTTAAATATTTTAGTCTAAACTCCAAAGATTATCCGTTTTGAGTTTCACGAAGTTGAGACTGCGTCATCAAGACTAACGCTCATACTGAGGACACGTGTACTGTAACAGATACGGATACGCCACGTCACACAGAGAGTGTCCTAAATAGAAAATATTTTTGAATTTTCCCAAAACATAAAAGAAGAAAAAATAAGTGAAAAACAGAAACAAAGAAAGATTTATTGCCCTTCTTCTCTATTGTCTCATAGGGTAAGTGATCTTTACATTCTCATTAAAAGATCTCTTGATTCAGTCGTGATTTACGTTAGATTAAGGTTTCCTAGTAGATTTATGCTGATTTTTGACGACGGTCTGCAATTTTGATCTCTGCGGTGAAAACTCAAATTGATCTCAGGTCCGAAATTTCAGAGTTCGAAGTAATGGAATATAGCTTTCTAAAAACCTGTATTTGATTATTCGTGACAGTTCCTAGATTGTCAGAGAATCAAAGCACATGGATCAAATCGAGTCAGATGTCTCGAACGGTACCACTCCAATCACTTCTTTTACTCAATGTTCTGCATATAAAGTGTTTGTTGTAATGCCTAGCTGGAGAAATAAAGACTTGTTGTGACTTGTTCTTTTTCTTTTACATGTTAGTGTATATGATCTCTCTGTTTGAAGATTACATGACATTGCATTGTCTGTAGATTTACTCTGTTTGTACTGTACATGGCTTGTAACAAGTCCCTAGTTCGCTTATTTCTTGGGCTAGTTAATAAGTTAGGTTATATAGACACAAGAAAAAAAGACAAGAAAGGCTGATCATGGCTCCGAGATATATGTGTAGGTAAAGTAAAAGAGCCGAGTGTAATATCTCCGGGAGGATCCAAGACTGAAGAGAGGCAAATGCACGGTGTTACTAACCAGACTGACATGAGTCAACATGGTAGAGAGCACCCTCGTGGGGAAGTGAATATGGAAGCTTCCATATCAGCAGAGGACGTGATAAGAGCTGGAGGGTTTGGTGCTAAAGACGACATTGGAAGCTTCCTTCCCGTGGCAAGTGATTCTACTGACTTTGAGGAGTCAATCCGCTCTGCACGTGACTACGAAGAAGCCCAACCAGAGGTTCAAAGACCGGGTCTTGGCTGGCCTAAAGAGTAACGATCTTTGCCTCGGCTCCTATACTTGTTATTGTTCTTCCGTGTGGGATCAGTTAGTGTTACGTATGATGATGGCAAAGCTGGATTGTTCTCCTCTGTTATGTTCTGCCTTGATAAAAACATCTGTTACTTTATTCCAGTGTTGTGCTCTACTACATTCTTGAATTACTACGCAACTAGTTATGCGATCATGCTTGCTTATGTCTGTGTGGTTTGGTTTTTACCGAAGTAACTTTTTCTCAGCAAAAGAGTAAACTTCATAGAATGGCGATGCAGGCCAATGAGCCTCATTTTCTGGTCGGTAGTTCTTAGGCGGAGCTGCTAAGAAAACACGATACTGCGACCAAAAGTGATGGACGAGGGAAGTCCATTGACCATAAAAGGATGTCATGTAACATTCTAAAACGTCTCGCGCGTACGTAGAATTACCAAATAAAGAAAGATACATACATACAATTAGGTTAAACGATCCAATAATGACCATTATTTTTACTTTTACGTTAAGTATGAGTCTAAACAAACAATTTCGGGAGAGAGATATTACATGAGAAATCTTCGATCTTGGGGAGATCTTCGTCCATTGGAGACTTTCTCTCTAAATTAGGGTTAGGTCGAGCTTTGAATGTATGAATTGTGAGAGAGCCTTTGTTGGTTTTAGCATGTTTTCAGCCCTTGGATCTCACGTAAAAGGGTGTTAGATCCGTGACATGTTTTCAACCGTCAGATCGATCCAATTCCTAGTCACGTTCAGAGCACCAAACCCTCCAGCTTCCATGCTCACTTCGCCACCAGGCTGCTCTCTACCATATTGACTCTCTCATTTGTAACTTTGCAAACACCGATTTTTTTTTTTTTTCTCTCTCGTTTGTTTTAAAACTTTTAATCCGTCCCACTTATTATATCACACCATTCCAATGAGAGAAAGAAAGAAAAGAAATGGAATCATCAATCAGTGAGTGGTTCAAGTTGAAGACACTCCACAATTTCCTTTTTCTTTTAGCTCATATATCAAATCCATGATGTCTTGTTTCTTCTAGCTTTTATGAACAAGAATTAACTTGCATTTCTCTTTTTATATCCACATATATATAACTCAACACCAAATAAAATATTGTTTTAATCTCTTTCAAAGTGGCTAATCATAGCCTAGCACTCAGCTACTTGTATATTATATGATGGCCCTTTTATTGGCAACCACTAATACAGTATACATTATTTGTTTTTCTCCTCGCATTCGATTTCTAAATTGGAAGCTGGTAGCGTGTATAAGTTGGTGAAAAAAGGACATATTATTATTGATCATAGATAGATATCCTACTAAACTAATCTAAGAAATCACATAACGATTTGACCACCCAATTTTATAGCATAAATATCATAAAGATGAATGGCAAAAACACACTAAGCTATAAGGGTATTGGTTAGTTTCCCCATTTAAGTATTAGAATTATACAACACCTATTTTCGTATTTAACATTTGTGAGATATCACCTTTTCTAATTTTTTTTTTTTTTACCAAAAACCTTTTCTAATTATTCATTTACATAATAAGTTGTTTTGTTAATCTACAGAGACAAAGTAACCTAATTTTTCCCTTGATATAATAATAAGCAATTGAATAAAAAAAAAGTTAACATATCAAACTTGTCTCTTCAGGTCACCAATGTCGAATATTACACATATTTATATCTTCACATCATAGGCTTGCACTCTCTTGTCACAAAGAAAAAAGAGAAACGCAGAATTTATTTTTCTTGTCTTCGTAGTTATCTTCTATTCTTCTTCACTCTAATGATGGACGACATCCTCACACGGTTCACCTAAGTATGTAAGTATGTTCTTCATGTTTGATGTTTTTATTATCTAAGTGTCTCGTAAATCGTAATGTTTCTGTGTCAACTAAATTTATAGAACTATTTTTTCATGGCTCCGTGATGCTCTATTTATTCCTCGCCTAATTATCTCATGTGTGTTACCCTAAAAAGAAGCACTTGTGATTCTGATCCAACACTGATTCAGGTTCTGATCCAACACTGATTCAGGAAAATCTCCTGGAAATGTACCAGAGAAATCTCCAGAAGCATCTTCCTCTATCCAAAGGGTTTAAGAAGATGACAAACAATGAAAATCTCGAACCAGAGACGTGAGAGAAATTCCTACACTTTCCCGATCACACCCTCCAAGCGTTTTGAGTATGGTATTATTACAAGAATCAGAGAAGCCATAATCAAGTTGTAAAATTTTGAACTCTCATCATTCATATATCCAAAAAACTTCCATATATCTATATCTGCATCATTAAAGAGACAAGAAGATCTCAGAAACGTTTAGAACAAAACAACTTTGAGACATCAATACGATTCTAAACTTCTACACGCCCACACACACTAACACTATATAGGTAGCCGAGAACTATTAATGTTCTTTCCTCAAAAATATTTATCAACAGAGAGACTCTCTGTCTCATTCAGAAGGACTCGGTCCAGCCCCAACCATTGGAATGTTGCTGAAACCCACCTCTGCTTCTCCCTCTCCCATTCCTCCATCGACAATCCTCCACCCTGTCTCCTCCACGTTGCACTGTTCCCCTCTTTCTCCACTCTGTGCTCTCCCTTCCTTGATCCTTACAGTTCCAATTCTCAACCTTCTTGTAGTTGAAGCTGTTGCTCTTCTTATGATCCCAAGATTCGTTTTTGAAGTTGCTGTTGTTGTTGTGACCCCAGGCTTCGTTTTTGAAGTTGCTGTTGTTGTTTTGACCCCAAGCTTCGTTTTTGAAGCTGTTGTTGTTGTTGTTGAGATCCCAACCATCATACCATCCATCACATTTCTGATCATCCCATGAGTTTTCCGGTTTACCATTACCAACATTCTCCTCATTGATCCCTTCAGCGTCTCCCCATCCGGTTCCCCAACCGAGCCCGCTATACTGTCCAGATAAAACCAAAGAATCAAGAATCACGACATGTTCTTCTCCTTCTTCTGATACCGGAGCTGGACCACGCTCGAGGTCAAGAATCAGTTCGGTGTCAACTTCAGCGTCCCAATCAACGTCATCAATGTAGACATCAGGATCAGGCAAAGCCAAGTCGCAAGGAAACCCATTTATCTCTGCCCAGAACCGGGATTTAGCGTTCTTGAAAGCATCTTCACCCGCTGAATCGTCCCATTTGACCACGCTACCGTACAGAGACATAAACCGCTTCGCCTCCAGAACTTTCGACCATGGAACTAAACCAATCTTAGCACAGAAATCCTTCTCCCACGCAGGAACAGACTGTCTACAGTTAGCTGCAGAAACATTAAAAAACCGAGAGTTAGAAATTCAGCTTAGAGGTCAAGAAAAAAGTGCAAACAATAAACAAGAAAAGTCTATTGATTTTGGTCATTAACAAATGATAAGGTCAATCAAAGTTTGATCTAACCATTCACTGTTCATAATCTTCTGTTTATGTATGTATCTTGTTCAACATTCATGAATAAGGAATCAGAGGTAAGATTATGACATAAAAAAAAACCTCACTAGGCTAAGCAAAGATGAAGTCATTTAGTATCACGAATCCTCCAATTTCACTAACCTAAGGTTACAAAGAAGAGCTTAGAAACCGACATTGATTGAACAAACAATAACCCTAATTAAGAACACACAGAAATCTGAGGAAAACACATTAAGCAATTCGATTTCGGAAAGAATTTCAAGCGACGAAAGGTTACAAAGTTGAAGAATTTAATTACTAGTCAGAGAAATTAAAGATGAAAAAAGGAAAAAAAAAAAAAAAAAACAGAGAGGGAACAGAGAGAGATCATACCAAGAGGCGGCTTTGATGATTGCGTCATCGTCGTGCCTTGTCGATGATGATGATGATGATAATTGTTGTTGTTGTTTCTGGGTTTTTGTCTTCTCCAGTTACCCATAATGACCCGACAAGCGATTGGAATAAACACAGAAGAAGACAATGAAAGACCTTCCAAATCAGGCCGAAATAAAGAACGAAAACCCCTAAATTCGACGAGAAATTCGAAGAATTTCAGAGAGAGAGAGAGAGAGAAAGGTGTGTTTTTTTTCTGATCTCTCCGTAGCGAAACAGAGAATTTATAACAAGGGATGGTCAATAACCTCAGCCCCGATTAGTACATGAATCAAGAACTTTCCTTTTTCTTCGTTATTTTGAATTCTCAGGTGAATTATATTTTGTTGAAGGGCGTCTTGATGTTATTTCCTTTTTCGTGGAGGACGGGGAAGAAAAAAGATTTTCCTTTTCTGAAACGGAATCTGGAATTCTGGATACGTTGCCTGGTTTTGCTTCAATCTAGTTGCTTCTCATTATAAAGTTTTTACTATAACCAATTTATAAACTAGTATTGTTTTTTGTTTTTTCGGACGATTCTAGAAAGGTGCGTGGCATTGTTAAATTTAGGGGTGTTCAATTTGGTAAAACCGAACCGAATCGAACCGAACCAAAC